>JBBPBX010013027.1:11702-38116 GCA_038048925.1 Garcialebias charrua
CAAATCACCTCCACCTGAGAAGAACTGAGCAGAGGAGAGTCGAGTGGTGCCACTCTTATCAATGGCAAAGCGGCGATGATGTTAAGCAGGTGCTTCAACAGTGAAAACAAGATGAACAAGATGAGCATGGTGAACACAAGAGCAAAAACTGAGTCCTTTTTGACACTAAGCGTGGATATTGAACATTAAACTACTGGCTGTTTGTTTTTTGTTTGTTTTTTCAACCATTATTTTTACAGATAAATCACATTGAGCCTCCAAGACTCGTTTACAAGTGAGACCTGTTTGTAGCTTATTAGACATATTGTGATATTGGTTTCAAATCATTTAGGCTGTCCACATACACATGTAAGGGTAACGGTTTAAGACTTTTCACACTGGATCCTGGTTTCTAAAAATGCCAAGTTGGAGCTCCCAAAATCATTTTTCCAATTGGAAGCAAAGATAAATTTAAATAAAACCTTTGTGCGATCAGAAAACATTGTTCCAGTGCGGATGGGGCCTAAGCCCCGTGAGATACAGAACATATGCCGTCTACGACGAGCACAAAACACAGAAAACAAATAAAAATGCAGAAACGTAAGATATTTAAATCCCTTTAAAAGACTTTAAGCAGCAGTGTGTTGCGTAAAGTACATGTGCCATGTTCTTGAAGCCAAAACAGAATCCACATTTACCATCCACCTCCTCTCCTTGGGTAACAGCCGCGATAACGTCCCCTCGCCTCTGAGAATCCTCAAGTTATTGACGATAGCATCCGCCCATCTGGATCCCATTATCAAAGTGTCTTCAAAGGAAACTAATTAAATTAGTGCAGGGATTTGAGCGCTCTCTGTTAATGATGCATTGTGGTCTCGCAGCAGTTCTCGCATCGACATTCATCAAACGTCTCGGATTTGTCAGTGGTGCACCATATTATCGAAATGTTCACGGCCCCCAAGTTCGTTTGATCCATCGTTGATGTTTCTCACCAGAATTAAAAAAAACGCTAGACCCAGGAGTCTTAATAACATGAACAAGTGACATTGTGTTCAATAGATTTTTCAGGTGGTTCAAATGTGACGTCCTACATCAGCCTTCAGTATCTCTTACCTCAAGGATTTATGGAATGAATAAGGCATCAGAGGTTGTGCTCTGATGTTTGATCACCACATCCCCGACATGGTGAATCCATTCAGATGGCCAGCGTTGAGCCTTCTGAGTGCTTTCAGGGTGAGTTGGAGTGGAAATCTGAAGATGGCTCTTTACTGTCAGGTGAGCAAAGTGCACACCAGCGATTTGAGTGTGAGTCGTCTCACCTACAAAGAAACTGAACATGTTTTTTTTTTTATTACTTTCCTCTGAAAGGGTCAAATACTCTCTGACTCACATACTATGACTTGTTCCCTTTACAGTATTTCTCTTTATTATTTACCTTTATTCTGTGTCTGTGCCAACTAATTTTATGTTCACAGACAGAAACTTTTCTTTATGTCCAGACAATCATCAACTCATCTTTCTAAGCTTGAAGATATTTTCCCCAGAAAAGCACAAGCAGATGGATACAACAGGTGTGCTGAACTTAAAAACAAAAAAAGTCAATATAAGGATTGTCTGGAGTTTTATTTGACCTCCATGTTTGAATATCACTGGTGCCTCCTGCACAGATGGTGCGTGATGGTTTCCAGGTCAGAGGTTAAAGGGTGAGGCTAATTGATCGTCTTGGGTTCAGTGTTTCATCCGGTTGTGAACATCTGAAGCTTTGCAAGGGAAGACTAAAACTCTGCTTACCAGTGATGGATATTTGTGTATGTGGTCGTAACTGACTGGGAATTAGTTTGTTTTTTTCCTCTTTCATGAGTTGTGTTTCCATTTTCTTCTGGAAAAAAAAAAGTAATGCCGTATGACTTCTTTCTTTGGTGCTTGGTCTTTGAAAATGCCAGTACAGATAGGTGAGGTACAGAAACATGCAACATGCGGGGCATGTTACCAGTAAGCGTGCAGTGGTGTTTGGTTGGTCGGCTGGTTGGTGTTTCCGTATTTTTCGCTGTATAAGTTGTGTTTTTTTTGCATAATTTGCATGCCCTGCGACTTAAACGCAGAAGCAACATATTTATGGATTTTCCCCATATTTTAAACCAATTTTTGACCGAGATATGACTGTTTTCATTCGTTCTGACTGAAAATATTGAACACTACTAGTTTTCAGCTGCCAAAGGGCACTAGAGTAGTATAGCATGCCATAGTGTCGTGCAATGGATAAAAGTGGCAATTAATGACAATATCGGCTTGCCATAGCCTGCCACCGTCGTCCTGCTCGCCTGGAGCAATTGTCAAATCAGCGTCATTTCGCTACGCCGCCCCGGTGAAATGCAGCTAATTTGACCACTGAAGTGCATTTATTAAGTAAAAGTTCAACTGAGACACACCTTTATTATAATGTCGAGCAAACACATAATTGGTTTTAGGTGCTTATCTTGTTAAATTTCGAAGAATTGCACAGCATTCCTCCTTCTTGACTTCCTCCTGTGTGGGTGCTCTCGGAGCACCAAGGCAGCAAATACTTTTGAAATGCGGCTGATGTGACCGTTAAAGTTATTTTATTAAGTAAAAGTTCAACTGAGACACACCTATAAAGTCAAGCAAACAAATACCGTATTTTCCGGTGCATAGGTCGCACCTTTTTATGGTTTTTTTCAAGGCCTGCGACCTATACTCAGGTGCGACCTATATATGGCTTGTTATCACTTTCGGCAAGACAAATTTTTAAATCCAGCTCATTTCACAATTACGTTCATTTATTAAGGAAAAGTTCAGCTCAGACATATGTAGTGATACACCTAATCTCTGATATTGTAGGCTTGACCTTCAAGTACACCTCTCTGCATCTCTTTGAAACTCTAAGTGTTACTATTTGCTATAATTTTTTATCAAACAAATAATTGTTTTTAAGTGTTAATCTTCTTAAAAGCCTTGCTGTGCGCTCCTGTGGCAGACATTTGCAGCAGAGCTAAACGTAGGTGCGACCTATACACCAGAAAATACTGTAATTGCTTTTCTCTGGTCTTTCAAACTGAAATGATTTTGGCCTTCATCCTCTATCCCCTCCTTCATTGCACATTTCAATATTACCGTACCTTTCACCAAACAGGACGTTAATGCTACACTGAAAAAACTGTGAATAGAGGTTACTTAAAAAACCTTAGGTAACAAAGTGACAATTAATATTATTAAGTAGATTTTAATTTCAAAAAGTTTATGTAAAATAAAGAGAAAATGGTAATTAAATTTAATTAAAAAAACTAAGTAGATTTTAATTACATTAAACTGTACATTTATGTAGGATTTAGGAATAAATTCTCAAATTTATGGTTAAAATGACTAGGAATATTACTTTGAATTTACTATTAATTTAGGGAAAATGGTAATTAAATTTAATTAAAAAACTAAGTAGATTTTAATTACATTAAACTGTACATTTATGTAGGATTTAGGAACAAAATCTCAAATTTATGGTTAAAATGACTAATTTTTAATGCAAAATTTAATTTAAATTAATATATAAGGAACATTACTTTGAATTTACTATTAATTTAGGGAAAAATGACTAAAATTAAATATTCATTACAAAGAAATTATTTTTTTGTGTGTTTTTTAAGTGGAACTCAATTTGTAATCATTAAATTTTCCAAACAACCTACATTAATAATCATTGAATAATAAGATAAATTTGCATTATTTAACCTCTTCTCTTGATTAAAATTCATTTGTTTAACAAAGAAAACAATAAGTGGAAAATAAAACAATTACAATTTTTTTCTGCTAAATTTCACTTGTACAGTACATATAATATTCTTCTAATTTTCTAAATACTTTAAAGTGTTTTTACTGGGTTGCACAAATTATCACACATAGATAACAACATAAACATTTATTTCTTGAACATCATTTTGGTTCTTTCAAAGTGGCAAAATATAGCAACATAAAATAATCTACATGTGTAGACAATATAAAGTGGCTTTGTTTACATGTCATTAAAAAAGTTACTTCAAACAAATGCTAAATCAATTTTGTGAAGAAGAAATGAGATGCTAAAATACATAATTAATTACTAATTTCACCATTAACAGCCAGAGTATTTTTACTGTTTCTCTTATTTGTGTTACTTCTTAATGACTGACTAACAAAAAATGTAGTTTTTCTTATCTGAATAACTCAATATAAATGCTGAACAAATATTTACCACTTGTGTACATTGTGTATTAACAACAAAAATCAACCTTTTTGAAATGTATGAGAAAAACTGCAAACATCTAAGTGGAATAAACATTTCCACAGCTGCAGGAGTTGATTGTCCAAAATATTTTACACTTTGTTTGGAAACAGATCCTGGATACAAGTGGCTGAAAGGGGCTTCCTTCATGGGGGGGGGGGGGCACTCAGTCTTAGAGATTGGGTAAGGAGCTCCATCATCCAGGGGGAGCTTGGTGTAAAGCCGCTGTTCCGCAGTATCAAAAGAGTCAGTTGAGGAGTTTCATCTGATCTGGACACCACCCTTTGGAGGTTTTCTGGGTACGTCTGTCTGGTGACAAAAGACAGACAGGTGAGTCAGGAGAGGCAGCTGAATTATATAAAAAGAAATAAAAAAAGAAAAGAAAATATTGTTACCTTTATGAAGGAGCAGGTGATGCAGAAGGTGCTGGTGACAAAAGACAGACAGGTGAGTCAGGAGAGGCAGCTGAGTTATATAAAAAGAAATAAAAAAAGAAAAGAAAATATTGTTACCTTTATGAAGGAGCAGGTGATGCAGAAGGTGCTGGTGACAAAAGACAGACAGGTGAGTCAGGAGAGGCAGCTGAATTATATAAAAAGAAATAAAAAAAGAAAAGAAAATATTGTTACCTTTATGAAGGAGCAGGTGATGCAGAAGGTGCTGGTGACAAAAGACAGACAGGTGAGTCAGGAGAGGCAGCTGAATTATATAAAAAGAAATAAAAAAAGAAAAGAAAATATTGTTACCTTTATGAAGGAGCAGGTGATGCAGAAGGTGCTGGTGACAAAAGACAGACAGGTGAGTCAGGAGAGGCAGCTGAATTATATAAAAAGAAATAAAAAAAGAAAAGAAAATGTTGTTACCTTTATGAAGGAGCAGGTGATGCAGAAGGTGCTGGTGACAAAAGACAGACAGGTGAGTCAGGAGAGGCAGCTGAATTATATAAAAAGAAATAAAAAAAGAAAAGAAAATGTTGTTACCTTTATGAAGGAGCAGGTGATGCAGAAGGTGCTGGTGACAAAAGACAGACAGGTGAGTCAGGAGAGGCAGCTGAATTATATAAAAAGAAATAAAAAAAGAAAAGAAAATATTGTTACCTTTATGAAGGAGCAGGTGATGCAGAAGGTGCTGGTGACAAAAGACAGACAGGTGAGTCAGGAGAGGCAGCTGAATTATATAAAAAGAAATAAAAAAAGAAAAGAAAATATTGTTACCTTTATGAAGGAGCAGGTGATGCAGAAGGTGCTGGTGACAAAAGACAGACAGGTGAGTCAGGAGAGGCAGCTGAATTATATAAAAAGAAATAAAAAAAGAAAAGAAAATATTGTTACCTTTATGAAGGAGCAGGTGATGCAGAAGGTGCTGGTGACAAAAGACAGACAGGTGAGTCAGGAGAGGCAGCTGAATTATATAAAAAGAAATAAAAAAAGAAAAGAAAATATTGTTACCTTTATGAAGGAGCAGGTGATGCAGAAGGTGCTGGTGACAAAAGACAGACAGGTGAGTCAGGAGAGGCAGCTGAATTATATAAAAAGAAATAAAAAAAGAAAAGAAAATATTGTTACCTTTATGAAGGAGCAGGTGATGCAGAAGGTGCTGGTGACAAAAGACAGACAGGTGAGTCAGGAGAGGCAGCTGAATTATATAAAAAGAAATAAAAAAGAAAAGAAAATATTGTTACCTTTATGAAGGAGCAGGTGATGCAGAAGGTGCTGGTGATGCTGGTGACAACAGACAGACAGGTGAGTCAGGAGAGGCAGCTGAATTATATAAAAAAGAAATAAAAAGAAAAGAAAATATTGTTACCTTTATGAAGGAGCAGGTGATGCAGAAGGTGCTGGTGATGCTGGTGACAAAATACAGACAGGTGAGTCAGGAGAGGCAGCTGAATTATATAAAAAAGAAATAAAAAGAAAAGAAAATGTTGTTACCCTAATGCATGCTCAATAATCCAGGTAGAAAAATCCAAAAAAGCTAAGTCTGGTCCTCTGGACATTCAAAAAACAAAACAAAACAAAGCAAAAAAAAATTTAGAAACGTTTCATCTACGTTAAATCTCAGGAAGTCCAACATTTCACTGATCACATCAACTCTGTGGATAAATATATCAAGTTCACACGAGAAGATGTAGTAAAAAATGGCAGGTTGGCTTTCTTGGACACAAGTTAGGAGTCATCAGAACAGTATCACAGAGCAGACAGCGTCCCCACTAACTCAGGAGCCAGACAGAAGGAGAAATCACACACAAAACAGGCTCTAGAGAAATGTGGATATCCTAACTGGGCCTTCCTGAAAGCAGAGAAGAAACCCAAACAGGACTCCAGCCAGCCATCAGGTGAAAAGAAGGAACCCAGACCCAGACCAGTGGTCATTCCAGATGTTGCGGGAGTTTCAGAGACATTGGGCCTCATGCACGAACCGGTCGTACGCACAGATTTGTTCTTATACTGTTCGTACGAGTGATTTAGGATCATTTGTGGCATCCAACAATGTTTTCGTATCCTAGGATTATTTTCAGATACGAACAAAATGTACGTGTGGTCTGGACCTGTCGTATATTTTACGAGCAGTCGGTCCGCCGTTATCCAGATGGATTTCCATCACTAATCACTTATATTTCGTTATTTAGAAAATATTCTGGGTTTAAAAAGAATTAAATGCAACGACACAAATTTGTTAAATTAAAAGAAAGCGGCTTCAAACCCCCCCCCCGCGCGCCCCACTCGACCACCGTGCGACCCCGCGCGTGGTGTGGCACACGCCCCCCCACCCCGTGCCAACAGTGGGCACGGGGTCCCCCCGCGCCAGTGTCGGCATGCCCCCCCCACGCCGCGCGACTGTCGAGCAGACACACACACACGCACACACACACACAGCACCGCAGAGAAAAAGCGAAACCAGCTTATTCATTCGTTTCATGTCATTTTTTATTTAAGCTGCCTGTTGACTGCGGGCGCACTGTCATCTGTGTTCTGAGTGTGGATCATCGCGCGTCTTGCAGTAAAAGTCTGCTCCATCTCGCAGACTGTCCACCTGTCGTGCTGTGGCGAGACGTTTGTTTGAAGCCATTTACAGATCAAACCATTTATTCTTGATTTCTGATACTGTACGACCCACGGGAGACACAACATATGCACTACAATATTAATATGAGGTTAACTGTAGTTTCGAGACATTTTAAAATGCCTCTGTTCAAAAACACATCCGACACTTGCGGGGGGGGGGGGTAGCGGTGCGCCACAGCTCTTCTGAATAAGTGAAACTACACAGTTGTTTACAAACTTTACACTAACATTAAAGATATTTGACCATCCGACACCTGCAGGGGGGGGGGGGGTAGCCACAGCGCGACTGAGAGCAGATCTCCGAACGCGTGGAGTTCCTCATTTTACTTCATGTGTTTGAATGAATGGACACTTCCTGCTGTCAGAAGGCAGGAAGCGTGGCCTTATATGGTGTTTTGAGGGGTGGAAATTATGTAAATGACCTCCCGCGTGCACGAGCAGGTGAATAGAACAGGTGGGATTCATCATTATTTACACAGCTCATATACACACGTTTCCTGTGGATAGAAGTCTTTGTTGGATCTGACGTGGCATGTTCGTACGAACACTCCGTACGAACAAAAGTAGGAGAAATTTAGGGTAAGAATACGAACATTTTCGTGCATGAGGGCCATTGAGACGTTTATTTTCTAAACACAACGTCGCAGTGGCTTTTAAACAACAAAATACATTACGGCAAAGACTGGTTCATCCCAAAGATCCAGTCCCCCAGCACAAACAGAGTAATATTGTGTATGCTGTTCAGTGTCAGGAGGGCTGTGATCAGTCTTACATCGGGGAAACTAAACAGCCACTGGCCAAAAGGATGGCCCAGCACAGAAGATCAACATCATCAGGTCAGGACTCTGCAGTCTACACTCATCTCCAGGCCAGCGGTCACTCTTTCAGGGATGAAGATGTTCACATCCTTGATAGAGAGGAACGATGCAGTGTTTCCCCTACATAACTTGCCATGGCGGGGTGGGGTGGGGGTGGGTGGGGGGTGACGGACAGAGACACGTCCTGAGCTGCGCAGACGTTGTTGCAGTTTCTTGGGCTTGTTTTGAAAGTAAATTCGCTTAATTGGGCTTGTTATTATTTGTTCTTTATTATTTGTCTAGAGCAGGGGTCTGCAACCTTTTCGATCCAAAGAGCCATTTCTGCTCCTTTGTTCACTAAATTAAACGTGACCGGAGCCACAACACCTGCTGCAACTGGGATTTTCAACTGGTGGCCCACGGACCACTTTTAGTTTGTTGGAGGACGTTTTTCTGGCCAGCAGGAGTGACTTTATAAAACTTAACATTTCTAATAATTTTTAACATTTACTGATATTTTTACATTTTAAGATAAAATAAAAGACAAGATTCTTGTAAAGAAGGAAAAATTAATATAGTTTTGCCCAGTTTCTAAAAACTAAAACGATAAACTATGCAGGCCTATGTGATTTATTTTTTTAACTGTAGAAAAATTAGGTATCCTACTTAAAAGAAATAAAGCATAAAGTGAAAGTATGTTTTACTCCTTGTAATGTAGGAAAACTTCTAAAACTAACCCTTCCAGTTGTTATAAGAACCAATAAAATTCAGTTTTATGTCAGTTTTGGTCAAAGCTTAAAAGAACCGCTGCAGAGGGACCAAAAAGCTGCATGTGGCTCCTGAGCCGCAGGTTGCAGACCCCTGGTCTAGAGTGACAAGACCACGTTAAAATGAGCTCCAATAAGTGGAGGAAATATGGGAAAAAAATAATAAAGAATGGGAGAAAGAGCACACACTTAAAGCATGATTCAGGATAGAGATTAAAGAAAGTTCTTTGTTGACTTAGCTTACTATGAGTTTGCTGTTTAATATTTATTTTATTTTTTAATTTGTATGCATCCTTTATGATTGACTGTTGTTGTCGTTGTCCACTGTTGTCATCACTCTTAGTTTAAAATTCAGGTCTCTCTGGTAAATGAGTCCCAGAGGCTCATTGGGAATAATTTGTATAAATATGCCAAATGTATTTGTATTTTTTAGAGTGGATATGTTCTTCAAAGTCTTTAGCATAATTTTGCTCTTTATATGTAATGTCATAATAACTGTATGTTTATACTGTTTAAAAACGGACCCTGTTTTACACAATGGGGTGGGTTGCCTGTTGGGCTTGTTTTGGGCTTGATTTCATGGGGCTGGTCGCTTGTTTCTGTCACGATATATTGGCAGATAGAGACAAAGCCGAAAGTGCGCAGTTTTAAGAGCAGAGGAGAGACAAACATTTCAGCCGCGCTCAGTTTTATTTATTTATTTTCCGGTGGAGAAGGTGAGAGCTGTGTGTGTGTGTGTGTGTGGAGCCGCGCGCAGTAGGAGCCGAGCAGAGGAGCCACGTGTTCGTTTTTTTTTTTTCCCCATCCGTGGGGATGAGAAACGTGAGCCGTGCGCGTGTGTGTGTGGTGGGTGGGTTTGAACACTCAGCTGACACAGCTGAGTGTTCAGCATGAGGCTGCTTTTATGTTTTATTTCAGCTAGTCCACCTGCAGTGCGAGCTGCTAGTTTAGCATTACGTCAGTGCCGACAGGTGTTTGGAGCGTTGGGTAGGCGGGGCGCTCGGTTCTGTTGAGGGGGCGGGGCGCCCCGCCTATATAATGGTAGGGGAAACACTGCGATGGTTTGAGAGAGGAGTAAAGGAGGCCATCTTTGTGAAAAGAAACCGTCCATCATTAAACAGAGGTGGAGGCCTCCGGGTTCAACTGTCCCCCTCTTACAATGCTGTTATTGCTAGTATCACTCAGCCCTCTGTGAATAGCAAACAACCATCAGGGTGTTAACGATCCATCATCAGGCTGATGGTCCTCCTTGATCATGTGAGCAGCTGGTTTCGGCTGTCATCAGCCAACCGGTTGATCCACTGTGGGAAGGGGCTATTTATAAGACTGAGCTGAACACAGCTTCTCAGACTGAGGAAGTCTTTCGGACGAAAGACGAAACGTTTCTACAGTTTTTTTTTTTGCTTTGTTTTGTTTTTTGAATGTCCAGAGGACCAGACTTAGCTTTTTTGGAAAATGTTGTTACCTTTATGGAGGAGCAGGTGATGCAGAAGGTGCTTGGTGATGCTGGTACAGGTGAATGAGGAGGGGCAGGCAGGTGAGTCCAGAAAGGCAGCTGAAGTGGAGCTCCCTGATCTGCTATACTCTTGGGCACGCGCCCAGCCTGAGCAAAGACGAACGCTTGATAAATTACTGTCAAATTCAGAATACAGTTTAATGTGTAATATAATCTTAATTTAATATTTAATCTAAATAAACAACATTTTTTACAATAAATAAACTATACTAACAATAATAGAAATCTTTGTTTGTTTGATGTTTGATGAGCTGTTCACCCAATACACAGATGTAATGTTAATTATTTCATGACACTCACTGTGCAGGGTCTGAATAATCCAGGCATCTTCGTGCAGAACAGCTGTGTCATGGAAATCTAGTAAGATCAAAAAAGAGGTACATCTTCACTTAGGTTTATGGATTAAAGCTAACTGTGAAACAGTTCAATCACAACATATCCACTAATACAATTTCACACATTTAATATGATCAGACAAACTACTGTAAACACTCCAACAATGACCTCATCAGTTCAACAGAATCACAGGACCTGTGCAATGTAACAAAGGTTTAATCTGTTACAATGTTCAATATTTTTCACCTGCTCATTGTGAAGTTTTAAAATGACTTCTGTCTGAATAAGGTCATCAGATGAGGTAGACATATATTAACTTGCAGCTGCATGATAAAAAACTTGCAGAATTGTTCATTTGTTTGAAGATTACTCACCCACCCTAGTTATATTGTTTACATAGTTTCAGGGACACGTTGGCTCAAATTTTTTGTGCTTCATCTTCTGACTCTCATCATATTCTATCAAGTGGAAACCTCAGATGAAAGCAGTTAGATGTTCCCACCGCTAGTTAGAACGACTGTGTGTCATGTTTTGAAGCATAAAGAGACCAAGTAGGACCTCACTGCAGCAGAAACCTGTAGTTTTAACAGACCTTAGAAAGCCAAAACACTTCCACACTGACGAATTAGTCTTTCCTCTCTAATCAGTGATGTCATCGCTTTCTCTTCGCGTGTGAAACTTTGTTCAATCACATTCTGACGGACATGGGCACTCGTTTGAAGTGAAAACTACGCTCGTCGAAGGTTAGCCTAGCCTGCTACCGCCTGCTGGAAGCTGCGAGATCTACGTCACCACGCACTTACGTATTTGTGTCACAGCTTTTTCTGTCCGGGCGCTTCAAGCCGAACAGGAAAAGCGTCAGTGAAAGGCTGTAAAATCCTATCGAAATAATCGTTAAATAAAAACTTAGCCCCTGTATCAACTTATTCCTTGAATTTTCAATAATCAGATTAATGTTTTCAGAGCCTCTCTCTATTTGATTCTTTATTACGTATTTGTGTCACAGCTTTTTCTGTCCGGGCGCTTCAAGCCGAACAGGAAAAGCGTCAGTGAAAGGCTGTAAAATCCTATCGAAATAATCGTTAAATAAAAACTTAGCCCCTGTATCAACTTTTTCCTTGAATTTTCAATAATCAGATTAATGTTTTCAGAGCCTCTCTCTATTTGATTCTTTATTATTAATCCCAAGGGAGACTGCGTGCTCGCTAGCTAGCACGCTAGTTAGCAGACTCATGGCGTCTACTGCAGCCAGAAATAAACTTTATTTACGCCGCAAACAGCCAGCTCTTGTTACCAGTTACGATACACAGCTCCTACAACAATTCTAAATGTACAAAAAAAATGCTCAGGACTGAATATTTAATTGACTGACCATTTCACTGTCACATAATGTTACTAAAAATCAGCAAATAGACTGATATATATATTAACCCGCTTTCCATCAGCTAAAATAAGCGCATATTAAGTTTACTTACAGTGCAACACGATCTGCCGAAGTAAAGGAACAACTGTAAAGCTTTACAAAGTGAGCCTCTACTTCATGCCATTTTGCTTAAAATACACATTACAGTGCTCATTATTATCTAGTTTTGACTTAAAACATTGTTTAGAGCTTTTTTCTCAAAAATACTATACACTGTTGTTCAAAATTTTATTGTACATTCCAAAGATTGTCTTACCTCTGACAAAATGGATGGTCCAGTCCACTTCTGAAGCATGTGTGTGCACATGGCAGAATGTGCAGCCAAGATGGCGGAAGTGTAGAGTAATTAAAATCAAAGTGCTTTAATTAGTAAAATCTATTAGATTTAAAAATCTTCATATTTTTCTATTAAAATATGCTAAAGATATCGTTGCTTATTTTACCGTAAAAAAATATAAGTAAATTTAAATTACTTAACATCTCAAAAATGTTGAATTTTGCTTACACTGAATTAAAACCATGCATATGCATTTTTACTGAGTAACAGTTACTATCAGTGGCCTATTAGATACTACTTAACCCCAATCACACTTTTTTCAGTGTATTAGAGCAAAGGTTTGTGATTTCCAGAAGTTTCCACGTCCAGGGTTTGGGTCTGAGCCTTCAGGAGTCGAGCTTCTCTGTCCCCATTCCTGCCTTATACATGTACATCAGTGTGAAAGTGACGGTGCGGTCAAAGTAGCAGGAAAGGGGAGTAAACAGCACTTCATTAAAGTGCAGCATTACTCCGCTCACACTCTGCCATACATACACAGAAAGCTCAGACCACTTCATTTAGTCTGAGAGGTAGAACGGACCTGGATACATCCTCCCATTAATCTTTAATGAGCCCCCGGCCCTGAAAAACTGCCCGCCTGCCTTTTCCTTTCCTTGTCCAGGAAACAAACAATGACTCTGCTGGAAAACACGCCGTCCGTTTGTACCCACACCTACCTGCCTGCCTGTCTGCCTGCCATTAACTCTGAATTATTAATGCAGCTGTCCGTCTTTTCTCGCCATGCCCACTATCTGAGCCGGGAATGGACAAAGTTTTGATTGTTGGAAAACCGTGGCCGAGCCTCTTGAGTGTCTCCACTTAGACTTTTGAAAAAGAAGTTGGAGTGAACGTTTATTGCTTCATTCGTCAAACCGATCAAGTCGGCGTGAATAGTTCTTAATAGTTAGAAATGAAAGTTTGTTGCTGATTTCACGTTTATATTTGTCTATTTTCTGCTGTTTTAATCAGGTTTTTGATTTATACAATTACACATTGCACCATAAAAAGGGCTTCTTTTTAAAAAAAAATCATTGTCCATTTTTGACTATTCTGCATCATCTGGTATAAATAAATCTGCTCATTCATTCAGTTTTAGAGACAGAAAAGACTTCAAGAGGCAACATTTGACTTTAACATGGTACTTTTTTTCATTCAACCTTTATTTAAACAGATAAGTCACATTGAGCCTCAAAGACTCATTTACAAGTGATAAAAAATGACACTGTTTGGCGACAAAAAAAATTCCTAACACATTTTTGACCTCTGAAAGTCAAAAATGTGGTAATGAAAAAAATAAAGGTTCTACTTGGCATAATGGCATCTTAAAGGGAAATTTGACTCGTCTTTTACATTTATTTAAATGGTGTTACATAAAATAATCATTATCCAAATACCGTATTTTTTGTTGTATAAGTCACATCAGTCAAAAAAAAGCATCATGAAGAGCAAAAACATGTCGCTTCAGCATATAAGTCACATTTATTATGCGCCACCACTGACCCACCGTGTTTATTATGCATTTATTTAATGGTCAAAACCAGTGTTTTTCAACCACTGAGTGATCGTCAGGTGTGTCATGGAAATTATCCAATTTCACTTAACTGGTCTAAAAAGATTTTTTTGAAAACGAATTAATTATCTAATAATATGCCATTTTCAAGTGTCTGTGCTGTACAGTAGTGTCTAGCGGCATAATCATGTCATTTCCTTATCGCTAGATGGCAGTATGGAACATAGCATTGCACATGAGCTCGAGACAGTACAGTGAGAGTTACATTTCGTTTGGATTCACTTTTACCAGGGACGCAACAATACCGACTCCGTTGTGCTTGGTATGCGGTGAGAAGCTGTTTATTTCATTCCTATTCAAGACACTTTGATAAGAATGGCTATATATTTAATATAGGCGGATACAGAGTATCTTTGTTTACAATTTTGGTTGGTGGTGTGCCTCGCAATTTTTTTCAATGAAAACACTGTTCCTTGGCTCAAAAAAAGTTGAAAAACACTGGTCAAAACTGCTTCATTTTGCCTGGGCGGCGCCATCCATCGCAGCCGGAGCTACTAGCTCTCCAGCGTTCCTCCGCCTGCACCAGATGAGTGAAGCAAGCGTGCACGGGAGGACTCGCTGTTGCAGTTCTTTGAAATTGAAAGCGTCTGTCAAAAATTGCATTATGAATATGAAAAAAAAAACGTTTATAAGTCACAGGACTGACAACTGTATGCAAAAAACTGTGACTTATACGTCGGAAAATATGGTACTCGCTGGGATCTCGCTGGCAAATCTTATACTCTCACAAAAGCTTGCTGTTAATAATGTAAATGCTTGAAAAAGGTCATTTTTCCAACCCAACACGTGTTGCTTTGTGCTCAGACAAACTCGCTCTGCGTCAACATTTATCAGCCCCACCAGGAGATGACGGGTCACTCTTAATAATCCAGTCTAATGTCCTTCCACGCTGTTGGACACATGCTCGTGCAGCGATCCTCTGCCCTGCAGCGGCATGTCCTCCAGGCAACAAAAGTGTCATGGCAACCGTACGGCAGCCACGGTAACGGCGGGCTCATTTTCATACTGATGAGGACGGTTGCCAGGGAGGTCTGAGGCGCCGCCGCCGCTGCTCGCTCGTCTCTCCTCTCCAGTGTCGCTCTGAAATTTTAATGACCTCCTTTCTCGGCTTCTCGTTTTTCTGCTTTGCGCTCTGCGTCGTGTGTGTGTGTGTGTGTTCACATCACGAGTGTAGGCTTCACTGTTCAAACTCATAGAGAGTGCGATGAGAACAAAGAGGATTTTTGAAGGGCACGTACTTTTATACCTTTGGAAGACCTCCTCCGGTCTGCTCCTCTTGGCTCCGTCAGGTTTGAAAACGCGGCTTTTTAGCTTCACAGAAGTTGAGCTTAAAGAGTTCTATCACACTCAATATTAGCAAGAGGACAAGAAAATATCTGAGGAACATCTATTTTAGGACCAGGGGGCGCGGCGTCCGCCCAACTCCACTCAGTTTGTCGTACTCATCTTGTGTCGTTCGGCTGAAAGCAAACATCTACATCCTCCTTGGCTCTGCGGTTCCACACTCTGGATCCCTCAAGTCTTTCTGTAAAACCATTATCAAGAATCGATGCTGTGCATCAAGGCTGTAATCTGATTGGACGCTGTTCATCATGTGTCTCGCGGCCAAATCGATGCCAGCGCACGAGCGCAAAATTCAACCAACTGCATCGACAGAAATGATCAGTCTGCATTAAACGTTTGTTTTCTAGAGATTAGTGTTTGTAGTAGTCGAGACTTGGTCTCAAGACCGCTTTTTGATGGTCTTGGTTAGGGGTTGAACGAGTACATAATTTTTAAACTCCACATTAACATAAAAAAACTCGAGTAGAACTCGAGTAGTCGATGACGTCATAGGATCTAAGATGCAAAAAAAAAAAGAAGCATAAAAACGTCACTACAGTATTTACAAAAAACAAAAAGACCAACAAAACATTGGGAGCACATACAGGTACTCCCCTACTTACGAGCACATCGACATACGAGGTTCTGGACTAACGAGCTCACTAACGAACAGTAAAGTTGTAAAGAACATACAGAAAATACAGCACTGGTATGTGTTTTTAGATGAAAGTGTGTTAGCTAACAGTTTGTAAACAAGTTTCTGAGCATGTTTATGAACTAGTATGTACGTTTGTATTGAAAAACGAGTGTTCGTAGTAGCGCTAGCATACATTTTCCGACTTACGACCGAAAATCCGGACTTAGGAACGACACGTGTTTCGTGTTCCGACGTACGAGATTTCGTGTTACGAGCACCTCGTACGAACGGAACTCGCTCGTAAGTCGGGGATCACCTGTATTATGCTCCTATCATTTTTCATGCTGCAGATAAGTCACAGGAAAAACAAAATTATTAGTTATTTATTATTAAGCTGCAAAAGTTAATGAAACGTTCGGCATGTCAAAAACGAAACTTAAAAACAGTGGGGTGGTTGTTATGTGTACCATATGTGACCTGCAAGGCAACACCGCCCCCTACTGTCACAATCTACGGTGGTCACAGAGCTTCAAACAGGAAGTTGGGGAGTGGATATGTTATGTCTTTCCCATAATGCTTAGCGGTATGTTAGTGTTCTGGCCACACCATGAGTGAGATGGACGTCTGTGATATAGACCTGCCTCTTGTGTGTTATTAAAGTTCAACTGTTTCCAGTTGCTCAGCTCAAAGTGGCTTTGTTGGGTTTAACCCACAATAGGGTTCTCAACGTGCTACAAACGGAGTTGATTTAGTGGTGTAACTGCGTTGTGATGATGTCACTACGAGTACTCGAGGTCTTACTTAGCTACTTTAAAGTACTGTACTAATGCCAAAGCTTTAAAAACTAAAACAATCTGTAACGAATTTCTGTTGTAAGCTGCCCAAGACACATTTTTGTTTTTGTTTATGTGCCTTTATTCTCTTTTGTGCTATGCATGCCTTAAGTCTCGAGCCATGTTTGACATTGTAAGTTTTTTTTGTACTTGTTTCTTTTATAAAAAATAAAAATAAATAAATAAATAAAATTTAAAAAAAACCTCGATAGAAGTCTTAGGACTAGATCTGTCGATTACTCGGGTACAGTACTCTGTTAAAGCCCTAGTCTTGTCTTGTACTCGACCACCTTTGGTCTTGGTCTTGACTTGGTCTCGGGTTAGGTGGTCTTGAACACAACACTACTAGAGATATTCTGACATGCTGATCGCTTTCTTTGCTGAACTAAAACCAGAAAAGTAAATTGCACCGTGTGTGTTGATAAAAGTCAAACGTCAGCTGGATGCGCTCGAAGTGAAACTGCACAGATTCTGCAGCATTTCTAAAAATATAAAATGTTATTTATTTATTGTTTGGAGTTTTTTTTATTTATTTATGTGAAAGGCCCGTGTAGCTGAAGTCTGGTTTGTGTGTTCACCTTCCTCCTCTGCTTGTGCTTGGCTTTAGGAGGAGGAGAACAGAGAAGAGGAGAACGGGAGGATCGAGCCCGTCGGCCGAGCCGACTCCTGCGTGGAGCACACTCCCGTCAGGTGTCTGGAGTAAGTCGATCCATTTATCATCCTCTCTGCTCACGAACAAGAACAACTTTGACCGGATTTTAATAAAGAGCCTGATTGAAAAACATTTCCTGCTGAATTCAAAATTTTACACATTCTATTCTCAAAAACTATATAAGAACAAAACAAAAATCAGAAAATAAACTGATTTTCTTGTGCAACTACAGTATTTTATAACCCAGTGAAAGAAGACTGAAACTAGACACTTGTCTCCTAAATAGTTTTATAAAGCAATCTGGGTGATGACAGTCCCCCCCCCCCCCACCACCATTGGGCAAAATTTACACACACTCAGATTTTTTTCAATGTTTCCCTGCTTTTATTTTGAAAATGCATTGCTTCTCATGTAAACACCAACTCTTGCATAAACTAGGATTCCTAAAAAAAAAAAAAACGCCTGCTGACATGCACGCCAAAGTTTTAAATAAAACCTCAGTGCGATCTTTTAGCCTTCATACTAAGGCCCTGTACACACGTAGCCTGGTGTTTGAAAAACGAATATTTGCACACAAAAAATTTCTCTGTCCATACATGTTTGGATGTTCGTCTACATGTGCCGTTTATTTCACTACAGAGCGTGTAATGAATATGCTGAACCCATAGGTGGCAGTGTAGTAGCAGTGTAGTGCAGTCACAACCCTTGAACTCAGCCGCGACTTCCTGTTATTTATTTTCCTTTCTTTGGGTGGACAGACTGCAAGGTTGAACTACTAAAATACCGTGTTGGAGTACAAAGTTAATAAAATGCAGGAAAATGTCGACTGGGAATCATGTCAGAGCAGGTATGTTGACTTTTTAGTGCTTTTTTTTCTCCGAGCATGTGACGTCAGCTCCAGCTGGAGCAGAAACCTCCGTTCTGAAAGTTCACACGCAGACGCGAAAACGGAGAGTTCTCAAATCTTCACTTTGGCCGGAGTTTTGTTATTATTCGTTTATAGTTACATCAACCGGCGTTCACGTGTGGATGAAAGGCTAAACCGCATGCTAAACTGTTCGGTTTTACTGATAAACGGCTACGTGTGTACAGGGCCAGGCCCTGTACACACGTAGCCGTTTATCAGTAAAACCGAACAGTTTAGCATGCGGTTTAGCCTTTCATCCACACGTGAACGCCGGTTGATGTAACTATAAACGAATAATAACAAAACTCCGGCCAAAGTGAAGATTTGAGAACTCTCCGTTTTCGAGTCTGCTTGTGGACTTTCAGAACGGAGCTTTCTGCTCCAGCTGGACCGGCAAAACTGGTTCTGCCGGTCCAGCTGGAGCGGCACTCACGTCACATAATGCTCTAAAAAAAGCACTAAAAAGTCAACATACCTGCTCTGACATGATTCCTAGTCGACATTTTCCTGCGTTTTATTAATTTTGTACTCCAACACGGTATTTAATAGTAGTTCAACCTCACGGTCTGTCCACACAAACGAAAGAAAATAAATAAATAAATAACAGGAAGTGTGGCTGCATGAGTTGAAGGGTTGTGACAGCACTACACTGCCACCTATGGGTTCAGCATATTCATTACAACTTTACAACGTTCTGTGGTGAAAAAAACGGGACATGTAAACAAACATTTTAAATATTCGAACATGTATGGACAGAGATATTTTTTGTGTGCAAATATTCGTTTTTCAAACACCAGGCTACGTGTGTACAGGGCCTGAGTCTCAGCTACTACCACGCTAACATGCAGCCCAGTATCAGTGAACCTGGCTGACCTACAGTGATTTTAGTGTTTGTGTTAATGTATGCAGACATTTTAAATTTAATCAAAAAGTTAATCAATGTTTGATGTACGTCCAGTGATTTATTAAAGCTCAATATTCATTCAACCTTTATTTAATAATAATAATAATAGTCAGGTAAATCTCATTGAGCCTCGTGGACTCATTTACAAGAGCGACCTGCTACAAACTAAAGAATGATGACAACAGCAATGGTAGAATTTCCTTAAACAATCAACAATAGACTAACATAATAAATACAGATTTTTTTTTTTTTTAACAAAGTAGCGAAAGTAGCAAAACATTATAAGGTAGATGTAGAAAATTAACAACAGGAACATATCTGCATTGGTTTTTGCCAGGATTCCAACATATCATAATATAATATACCATAATAAAGTGATATAATTATTATTTTAGATATTTTATAATTATAATAATATAATATAACATAATAAAATCCATTAAGTGGTTCATAAGATATTTTGCTAACGTATGAGCACACCGACACGACAGGCACATTTATGATCGCCGGCTTTTCATGGTGGTGGTGGATGGAAAAACATTTAAAAGTCTTTGACTCCCACGTTATCCACACTGAGGTTGAGTTTTCCAAAAAGTTAGTTTGTTCGACCTGAAGCTGCTTTTATTTGTGATGGAGTAAAAAAATAAATAAAAGGCTAAAGCTCTCCCTCGCCGTTACGTTATTGTTTCTCTGACACCTACAACGGCATCGGGCTGAAACGCGAGTCGTCAGCCGCTCGCTTCTCTTGGAACAATCCAACAGGAGAAATAATTTGTGTCCTTCGTCTCGTCTTCTCACACTAATCTGGTAAAAGCTGCATCCAGCAGGCTCCGTGTGGCAGTCCACGTTTTGTTTTGCAGCAAATCTCATTTGAAAACCTGCTCTCTGATTTACATAATTATCTTTTGTGGGAGCAAAATGATCCTCATCTCGCCGCCGGAGCTCTCCCACGCGCTAACCTGCTCAGCTCGTGTTATTAACAACCCTGTTTTGTTTTGTTATTGTGCTCTGCTGCATGCCTCCAGCTTAATATGCAGGTACGCTCTTATTATTATTATTCCTGCCGTTTTCGCAGAAACTCCAGCTTCTTCTTCCTCGTAGCTGTGAACAAGGCCCCACCACCCCGAGCTAATCTCAGTCATCGCTTCAAAGCTATGAGTGGATTAGATGTGGCATCTTGTAAAATGCGCCAGATGTGAGCGTGCTTCACAGCTGGGGAAATATAGGCTGTAACTGTGTGTTTTTTACTTTTAAAGGGTCAACGATGTCATCCATGTTTTTTTACCCCCATGTAGGAGCCGTGAAACCCTCCACAGCTCTGGATGTTACTGGAGCTGCGTCCGTCTGGATACGAGACGGAGCACAAGTTTATTTTAGTGCATTTGAACGTCGTCCTGTTGCTGTAGCTCAGATTTTTTTGTGTTAGTTTAGTTTGTGCTTTACAAACAAACGAAGAGTTTCAACTCGAACACGTTGACAGTTTATTTGTTGTGTCCGAACAGGACTGATGGGAGCAGAGGAGCAGAAAATACACATTCAGTAACATGATACTCATAGAAAATGTGTTGATCCAATGTACCGTCAAGACGTTTGTTGTGTTTTTCTCCCAGCAGGGTTTTGTTGTTGTTTACGTTTATTTCTGAGCAGTGGTTTGTTTATTTCACTACTGATGTTATTTCTGCTGGTTTTGTTTCTAAGGCTACGTTCACGCTGCAGGCGAATGGGGCTCAAATCCAATTTTTTTTGACAGTCTGAACATGATAAACCTGATACTGGTATTTTTTATTTTTATTTTTATTTTTATTATACCAGTCTTTTTCATGTGGCACTGAACTGGACACATTCAAAGTGACTGCAGTCTGAACTGTCACGTTGCATTTTATCCAACTTTACATCACTGAGGTGGGTGTGAACAGATCGGGGCAAGTATTAACTAGAGAAATGTTCTGCGAAAAAGCAGTGTGAATGCTTATTGCAGAAGAACTTGCTGGAAAACAGCTGAAATTAGCTTTAAAAAAATCAGAATTTTAGCTGAAAAGGAAGAACAAGCATAAATTAGCAGAAGAAAGCAGAAATAACACATTTTTGCTGAATTAGGTTTAAATAAGCAGAAGTTAGCACACAAATTATGAAATTAGCATAAAACTGCTGAAATTAGCAACAACAATGAAAAAAAGCTGAAAAGTAGCTGAAAAGGCAGAAAGAAGCTTAAACTACCAGAAGGAATTTGAAAGCCAAAATGAGCTAAACAATTTGGAATTACGGTAACTGAAAAAGTAAAAAAATGGCAAAAAACAGCTAAATAGTAGCTGTAATAACCAAAACTAGCAGAAATAAGCTGAAAGGAGCATAACAAGCTGAAATTAGTACTGGACAAGAATTTTGTAAACAAGATCGATCGATTTCTCAAATGTTAGTAAACAATTCGGTTATGTTTAATTGTTCAAAATAAGCATGCAAATATATACATATATTTTTTTTTCATACATTTTTTTTTTAGGTAGCTGACCCGTGTTTCCGGATGCGTTTTTAGAGATTATCTTGTCCCGTTATAACTGTTTCATAAGTGCAGAAAATACAATGATTAACGTTTTATATGTATTATTTAGTCTAGTTTTAAACTGAGATGTTGTAGTAGCATAAATTTTTGTTTGTTTCTGTTTTTTCAGGAGGCGATATCCCAGCACCAGATAAGATGTTCCCGGAGGGGCCGGCCTGCTGTCAAGCAGTTGGTAATTATTATATCAGGTTTTGGTATTTATCTCGTAATGTTCATGGCTGTAGGGAGCAATTTTTTATTCTTTATTATTGTCTTGTGTTTATTTTGAGTTCCTAAAGGAGGTTTTTAAAAGTTGACTTTGTGAAACGACAGCCAGCCAGCATTTACATGTGAACTCCCACTCTTACACACACACAGAGAGGGAGAACGAGATAAACACACATAGGGAGAGAGAGAGAGAAAAATAAACGTACACAGATAGTTGGAGAGAGAAAAGAGAGAGAGAGAGACGCAGACAAGCACAAAGAACGCACACACAGTCTCAGGCACTCACCGATGTAGACTGACAAACAACGTCAAGAAGACGCGTCTGAGAAGAAAAATGTCCAATCTCTGGCTGAAATCTCATCTGTTTAGGAGACTTGTGACCCAGCCTGAAACTAGTTTCCGTATCTTCACGTATTAAACAATTTATAGCACCTCATCTCTGTGCTAAACAAACCAAACCAGTACTTTTAGCTGTACTTAAGCAAACAATTTATAGCACCTCATCTCTGTGCTAAACAAACCAAACCAGTACATTTAGCTGTACTTAAGCAAACAATTTACAGCACATCATCTCTGTGCTAAACAAACCAAACCAGTACTTTCCACCGTATGTAGCAATAATATGTACTCACTCCTTGCAGGTTCGTGTGGTATTCGACTGGATCTTCCGTCAAACCGTCCTGTCGATGGCCAGAGAATCGGACCTAAAGAACGCTGGCCTGGCGGGGTAAAACATCCACCCTTACCAGACTTTTGAAACTGCCGTGCATGGGCTAGTAGTGCGTCCGTCCTCTGGGTCCACCGGAGACAGGTATGAGGAAAATCCCAGTCAGGGAACCAATGATGGAGGATTTTTAAACACCTTCAACTTAAACATGAACCACACAAGAAGAGAGACAAGAATTAATTTTCAGAGCAACAGACTTTGAAAATGGAAGATCACCTCAAGACACTTTGAAACAAGTTTCAAAACTGTTTGAGATCAAATCCGAATTGGAAAGTGCATGCTGGGTTTTTATTCTCTCAAAAGTAGGACAATGATGAGTAACAGGAAGACAGTTTCAGATAGCACATGGAAAACATGGCAGTGTCAAAACAAACAATAACGTAATGTCAAAACCTTATCTGTGATTAAAACATGAGTTGGCCTAATCAGTGTTTTTGTTCTGTGTGCAGGAAGCAACAAGTTGTGTTCTTCAGAGATGTTTTGTTTCATACAGAAAGACTTTTAGGAAAGCAAACTGGTTAATGATTCATCAGAATACATTAAAGTAATAAGTTTTAAATGATCAATGTTTGAATTCTCTAACAGTGGGATTCGACCTTTTGACCTGGGCACACCTCAAAGGGTGTTTTGCTTTGCATGTGAGCCTCAAAAACATTTATAGCATACTGTTTTATTTCACCCAAAGATGTTACTTCTAAATGACACCAGGTGTACAATGGCAACTTGAATCTAATATCAAAGATTAGATTATTTCTGATAACAGATTTGAAAAGTGTCTGCTCTTCCAGGCCCGGTTCCTTTATGTCACCTGAATACGCCTTGAAAATTCTGTCATAGAACAGCAATGGATGTTCATCTTTTTCTCTGCAAGACATTCCGGGCAGCTAAGTAGTCACCACACAATGAGAAAGATTTTCTCTCTGTGCGAGGTGCAGGTGGAGCAGGTCCTCGGCTTGGGGGTTCCTCTTCGGATCCTTTGATGTATGAGTCTACTAGAGGCACATACTTTATGAGCCTTGGACGTGCACTTTTTTGAACTTCCATCTTTGTATTGATTTTTTATGAAAATCAATAAGACAGTTCTTATTTTAATGTGTGCAGATAAATCTTCACTTTTAATGTAGCACTAAGTCAATCAAACTAACCAACTGTCTGGTTTAAGTGTTTCACTGTGTAATAAGTATTTTTATTCATAGGTACCTTCTTTCAGGTTTTACCTTTAAATGAATTGTAAAAGTTAAATGCCCTCTTGCAGTGTTAACTTTAAATATAACTTGTTTTTAACAACAGTTACTAACTAACCCAAGCATGATTTTCTTTTTACTTACTCAAACGCTTTTTAAAAGATTTGAAATAAATGTAATATTCACACTAAAATGTTCCCAGGATGCTGCTCCATCATGCCTTAAAAAGATGTATTGCAGTTTGGCTGAACTGTTTTGCTGTATTTTGACAGTTATCAGGAGTGAAAATAGGATCTCTTGTTTGTTATTTTAAATATATTTTTCATTTAAAATAAACTGGAGTTTTTGTGTGCTCAGCATAACATTACAGATGTTATTCTAAATAAAAATCAGTGATTTTTTTATTAATTTGTTCTTTGACATCCTCAACTTTGTTCTGCTATCTTTGTTTTGATCTTTTGTGAAAATCAAGTCAGATGTTGGTTGTTTGTTATTTTAAACTTTTTATTTAAAATAAACTGGAGTGCACAGAATAACTTTAAAATATGTTGTTTTAAATTAAATGCAGAGGTTTTAGCATCTATTCTGTGTAAACGTTTCCTGGGGCCTCATGTATCAACCATGCGCACGCACAAAAACATTGCGCACGTCACTTTCCACGCAAAGTGACGTATGTATCAAATCTGATATGAACGGGAATATCTGCGCATCCCCGTACAAATCCACGGCTGCTCCCCTGCTTGCGTACGCACGTTTCTGTGGTTATATTTCCTTTGGCGACACTTACAGGTGCCGCTGTGAAACTGAAGCCCCACAGTCTGTGGTTGACTTTAAGAGCGGCTTGAAGACCTTTCTTTTTAACCGAGCATACTTTACTCCTCATGATTCTACTTTTGATCTGAGTTGATACTGTTGTTGATTCTAATTGTTTTATTATTTGTCTTATTGACATTCAAATATGTTGCACCTTGTAGCACTTTGAGATTTCCATTAATGGAAAGTGCGTTATAAATTGAATTCATTATTATTATTATTATAATTATTATTATTATTATTAACAGTTCAAGATGTGTAAATGATTAATATTCCCTCCAAACACACGATTAACAAGTATTACATCCACATGACACAGTGAAATAAAGGACGCGCAACGTTGTGCCAAAAATAAATTTAACAGGAACGGATTCATTCAGCCTTACTGGAGGTTATAATAAATAGTGTAACACGCAGAGCATTTATTTAGAAACAGATATAGTTTTCCGATCTAGGATATGGCTTATCAGCCGTTTTCAGAAATAATAATTTTCCAGTTTGGCACTACTGCTGCGCTCTGGGGAGCCGTGCATCACGCGTGCATACAGAAGCAGCGGTCAAACTGTTCCACAGAGGGAGCTGCAGGTCGATCGGGACTGTGCAGTCCAGTCCACACAAAGCCGGATCATGTCCAATGGAATGGTCTCATCCATATGATTCCAAAGGCTGAGTGGTCGCGCTTGGAGCGCGCGCGCACCCTCACCGGTGTCGACACGGCAGCTGGAGGTGTTTCATTATCTGCGTTTATTGTAGATTTCTCCAAAATGACACGTGAAAGTACACCTTATATAACTTGTAGGAGAGCAAAAGCTTCACAGACAGACTGCGCACAGGGCTGCGGGGCGCGCGCTGCGTCTGGAGACTCCAACATCATGTCATGAAAAGTCTCCACCAAGACGCACAGACTCGTTTCTTCACATCATCTACATAAACAAAGATCTATGTTCTAGCAAACATCCAAGTAAGTTCCTCTGTGTTTACAGTAATAATGGTAATAAACTCGTGCGCAAAGTTAATATTTCCACACAGAATGAATGAATGAGCCGGTTCGCGCACCACAGCAGGGTGCGCGCGCACACAAATACCGACAATCACTCGTTCTTTGCATGATGAACACATTTTATTACTATTCTTACTTAGGATGTTTGTCCTCACTCATATTATATTGAATTCATTATTTTCCCGAATCTAGAAATCATTTCTGATCGCGCAGGGATCAAACAAACATGTCCTTCACACATGCAGGAAGTAATTTGCATCTGTTTAACATATGTAAATGTAGGCGTGTCAGGGGAGGTGTCTCACGTGCGCTCAGTTCCACGTTGGTAGTGATGTACAAAAGGAATGTGCGTGGATTCAGGTGTACGCACAGTTTGATAAATCTGGATCTTTTTGTGCGTGGACACTTTTCTGGATTTCACCGTACGTCACTTTCCAGTAGGAAATCCACGCAGGTTTTTGATACATGAGGCCCCTGTTCTCTTTCTTTTAACCAGCAGATTGCAGGTTTTTAAAGCTTAAATTTACCACAATGTGACTGTAATTACTCATTCTGGCCGCTATAGAGGCACTGTTGACTCTAAGGCCGCGTTGACTACCGCTAATTCCGTTAGCTTGAAAATGAA
>JBBPBX010013028.1:0-32855 GCA_038048925.1 Garcialebias charrua
ATATATATATATATATATATATATATATACAAACACACACACTGTGTATGTGTGTGTGTATATATACAGTATACTGTATATATATGTTAGGCTGATTGGTAACTAAATTGACCCTGGGTGTGAGACAGGTTCCTCTTGTAAATGAGTCCCTGTGGCTCAATGAGGCTGGCCTGTATAAATAAAGGTTGAATGAATGAGTGAATGAATATACACTATGTATGTGTGTATATATATATGTATGACATATATATATATGTATGACATATATATATATACATATATACACACGCACATGTATATACACACGCACATATATATACACACGCACATATATATACACACGCACATATATATACATATATATATGTGGATTGATGAAGGGAGACAGATGATACAAATACAGAAACCGACCACAGGAACATATACTCACCTGTTACTGAAGTGGCCTCTCTTTGTCGTTGTGTGAACATAATTGCTTTGATTACATGTCACTTTGCTGCTGTAGCATGTGGATTTACCCATTGTTGGACAGTAAAATAATTTCTATTGTATTCTATTTTGTTTGCCAAGGTCTGAGCTGGACACCCCTTCAGAAGATGATCTGATTAGGAATTACCTTTATGAAGGCTACACTTACGCAGGAATTTTGGATTACTTGGCAACAATTCACAATGTTAGAATGAGCCTTCGCTCTGTAAAGAGCAAATAAATAAATAAATCACTCTCCAGACAAAAAAATATATAAATGACTCGCCTCTTCCTTTGGTGAATGAATGTGTGAATGATGTGAATAATTCTGTCAAAACTTTTTAAAATAGTTTGTCTTCAGTAATCTGCATATATACATCTTTTACATTTAAATTGCATCTTTTTGTACATTTTACACATCTGGTAATGCCGTACGTGGAGGAGGAGAGGAAATGCTCAAATTAAAGCTTCTATTGTGTAACAAAATAAACAAAGTTTGTGGCTACTTCTTGCAAACATTCATTTAATAATTTTATTGAACACTACGTGGAGCAATTTTTGTAAAGAAACCACACACATACACACACACACGAGGGCACTTCTTAATTGACAGCTGCTGGATTTCTATTTCTAGAGACAAAACTTGTCTCTGCAACTGTTGAATTCTCCATGCGGCATCATCCAGTTGACCTAAGAGAAGACACAAAGGTGGAAACACAAAAAATGTAATAATTGCCATAAAGTATAAGAATACATGTAATAATAACAACTTTTATTTATAATGCACTTTACATAAACAGTACAACAGATCTCAAAGTGCTACACTGAATGAACATTAAATGACAAGATAAAAAAACTATAGTATATAGCTGCTCCTCCTGACTCAAATCATTTCATGTATTTACTGACAACCTCCATCATTAGCAAGTTCAAAATGTCAACGAAAAAGTCCACAAGATGGTTACAGTGTTATTCGCTGCCATATATTTTTTCTACAACCATTTTCTGCAACACTAACCTGGAGAGAGATGGCAGGCAGCGTCGTGATCTTCTGTGATCTTTTTATTATTGGAACAACATGGCACACTGCAATAACAGCGTCTTGATGACTGTCATGTTTGTTAGGTGCTGCTGAGAGAGATGGACAAGAAGAAAGCAAAAAGATAATTAATAATAATGTCTATTCCTGTCATCTGCATATGTTCCCATACACAGACGAAATTCGTCTCTGCATTTAACCCAACCACCTACCAGGTGGTGCAGTGAGCAGCCCGAAAGCGCCCGGGGAGCTGGAGAAATAGGTGTGCACTCATAGACACCCCAAGCTGGGTAGTGGCCGGGGCGCGAACCCGCGACCTTCGGATCCGTAGTCAAAAGCCCTGCCACTAGACCATCTTGGCTCCAAAATCACATCAAAACATGGAAATGGTTTGACATAAAGCTTTTAATTTAATATTAAAAATGCTATTCTAAACAACAGTGTTGTAAGATGTCAGAGATTTGACATTAATAAACATTTTAATGTTACAACACTGACAGGCAGCAGCAGCTCTGTAGAGTTTAGCTACATGTGGCAGCTAGCTGGTTACTTTGCATGATAATGATGGATAATGTTATCACAGCCAACTAACACATAAATACTGTTTTTATTAACGTAAATACAGAAAGTAAACGTTTAAGCATTACATCACTGACAGGCAGCGTTAGCTAACTTGCTAACTTGATCAGACTGGTGGTGTTGTTGCCACAGCTGAGGTTATCATGTGCAATAATCAAATGTTTTAGGCAAAATGGCCAACTTGCTACTCCTGAGGACTGTAATAGAATAATGATGCTTGTAAGGTATTTAAACACTTACTGAGCCACCATTATTGGATGCGCAGTTTAGCAGATTTTAATCTTGCACAAACTGCCACCAAATGCGCGAGTTCTTCCTTTTTCCGATACTAAATTGTTTTTACTGTGATTAGACAAGAAATGTAATTTCACGCTTAGACTTCAATTTATATTGGTCTACCAAAAAATAGACCTTTTATTGAAACTATCACAAAATTACATTAAACATTTGTATCGATATTAGCTCTGATTTAATAACTACGTTGACAAGAATTCAAATTAAAACAAACAGACAATTAAAACTTAACTGTTGGCACATTACTTGACAGATTAAATGCTTATGAAAAATAAGAAATAGGAGGAAGGAGTTCTGGAGCTAAGTTAACCAAAGTTGTTTACTTTGAACCAACCAGGGTGGCAAGCTTTCCCATACGGATCTTAGCTGTACTTCCGACACGTGCAGCATACAAGCAAAGCCTCTTTACCTGGTGACGAGACGTCTTGCGAGGTGAGGACTGAGAAGTTTGTGGACACTAACGGACTGTGTGGTCCAGTGAGCGTCCAGATGACTTCGTGCGTGTATGACTGGGTCAGACGAGCGGGAGCACGCGTTCACCGGCAGGAACAGACTCCAATCGCACTGGTTGAACTTTCAAAATAAAACTTTAGAAAACAAATTCTTCAGAACGGAGTTAATGGATCAAAGTAAGGCTTTACAATGATCCCCGCTGAGACGTGGGTCGTTGACACATGACCGGAACGTCTCCAGCTTTCAGAGAGGAGAGAGCAGGTTGACAGTTCGTTCTCCTCGAAACTCTAACTTCCAAATAGGAAGTGCCCATTATATGGGGGAGGTGGGGTCTCCCCACCTCCTCAACGGCTACAGGCTGGTTAACAAAATAAAAGATGGAAGTATGATCCCATAGGCAGAAAGTCTCTTGATGGACAACAGGAAAACTGTTTACATAAATCGGCCAGATGGCCTGCCTGTGAGCACAGAAAATGTTATGGCTAACTTCATAGACAAAACAGAGAAGGAAGCTGAACAGCTAACAGTTTACCCTGAACTGTGCCTTAGAATCAAAGCCTGCTTGCTTTTGCAGAAATAAAACCAGTAGAAGGCCAAAGCTCATGAAAGTAACAGATCATCATTAAAAATGACAAAAATATACTGTAGATCAATTCTGAATTAACACACATTAAAGAGAAAGTTCAATCTGATTAATTAGTGTCCATTAATTCATAATAATTGTAAAAATATATAAGTGTCCATCTGTCTCCTTGAGGGCTTCAAGAAGGTGTAACACTTAGAGTTTCAGAGAGATGTGGAGAGGTGTACTTGAAGGTCAAGACAGAGGCCTATATCACTACAGTCCCCCTTTTTGGAAGTCATCGCCTGTCCTTGGAGATGAGTTCCAACACGAAAGGATACCACCGAATGTCTCTGACCTCTATGTAATCCAGCAAGTGGAGAAAAAAAATCAAAAAGAAAGTTCAAAAATATATTCCCATAATGTTTTTGGAAATTCCATACTGTTCGTAGGTAATCCCTTTGCGGTAAGCTTTCAATCCTTTGGAAAACATAGTCTGTTAACCCATGGAAAACTGAGTCTGTGATCCCTTGGAAAACAAAGTCTTATAATCCACAACGGTAAATCCACAACGATGGGGGTTATTGATTTCATCAGCAAGAATGGAATTTAATCAGCATGTAGAGGGGATCCCTCGATTGAAGCAGAGGAGGCGGGCCTTGGATGAAGGTTGAAGACCAACGTTGGATCAGCAGGTCCCCACATCGAAGGTTGCAGGCTGGATGGCTTCCAGTCGGTGCCACCCTGGTTCAATGTGTCATGCAATTATGTGGTTTTAGGTGGGCTTATGATTGGGATTTTACATTAGGCCCTACCTATATGCACCTGGTATGTAAGCTATCATGGATTAGATCAGCTAAAATTACCAATTAAGGGGTGGATCAATGCTGTAAAAATCAGATATAGGGATCTATACCTATAGAAATGTGGAGGGCTTCTGTAACGAAGGCCTCTTCTTTCAAACTATTCCTCCATTCATTATTTAGTTTAGGTTAAACTAAAATAAAAAAATGAAACTAGTTTGGTCTAAATGTCTGTTGTCTTTTAGACGAACGACGCAAGATTTGGTAATCCCTAAAAATTTTGAAGTCTATGGCGAGACTCATCAAAATGAATAGATCTAGAATAGAAACGATCGAATCGGTTCTACCTAAATGATTGGGAGATCAGTGTAGATTATAGTACCTTACGTAGTATTAATCTACTATGACTCTTCAAAGATTGAGATCTTTAACAAAATGAACAGCATGTTGGCATAGTTAAAATCCATTTAAGTTTTCAACTTATCAACAATCAAAACCTCTTTTGGCTGGGAGTGTTCAGAAAACAATAACAACTTCAATAACACAAAAGTAGCAATTAAGCAACTAAAAAACAACGTTTCACTACGTCAAACTCACTCTGGTCGTCAGATTCCACGTCACACACAAGAAAAACAGTTCTTAGCTTTATAACCGATGTCAATTAAATCCTGCAGATTTAAACGGTTGTTAAGGTTAGTTTTTGTTGTGGGTTTTATGCTTAGCGTTTCTAAGTTCTAGTTGGAACGGTTTCTTTTCGCAACTAGAATAGTTTAAACTGTTTAAGCTTATTTACTATCCTGTGCTTGGACGACCTTCTTTTCCCATGAAGTCTGTGAGTTTGCGAGATCTTTGTCGTTTGTGGGGTTATTGAAATCTTTGTCCTTGACATGGGCATGGCCTAACATCACCCCCCTGTGGTCATGAGGGACCAAGCACACGGGTGTGGACGTCCGTCCATGGGCACGAGTTAGGATGCCATTGTTTAGTTTAAGCTGTTCGCGCAGTTTATGGGGAACCTTGTACAGGAACCTTATAGGTCTCGGCCAACGTATCTCTGTACGTTTACCTCTTTCTGCGTAATGCAGGTGTGTCACAACTGTCGGCGCCGTCGCAGGCGTGTCTCTGTCGTTGTGATGTATGTCATCCCACTTCATGAATGAAGAGGTGCTCTTTGAGTCTGTAAGAACTATGTCATCTCTGAGTAGTTCTAGATTCAAATGCTCCTGAACCAAGGTTTCATCGAAAGCTTGGCTGATAACTGAATTACCTGTCCCAGAGGACAGCACAGCGTTCTCGGTGCGTGATCCTTGGACCTCCACACCGTCCTCTACCTGTGGTAGGAAGTGTGAGTCTGCCCCCCTTTTGTTTAAGGAGGGGTCCTCAAAATCAGTAACAATGAAGTCCAAGTGACTGTCAGAGTGTTGTAGACTGTCACCTTGTGGGCTCAGATGTCCTTGAACCAAGACTTCACTGAAAGCTTGGATGATAACTGAATTACCTGTCCCAGAGGACAGTACAGCGTCAACGGTGTGGGACTCTTGGATCTCCACACCTTCATCTACCTGTGGTAGGAAGTGGTCAGGGAGTGCTGAAGGTGTCAGCTCGCAGAGGAGGTCCTCGTGATGGGCCAGAGTCTGGTCCAATTGTTGAGTCTCCTCTGTCTCATCTGTATATGAAGGATCACTTACCGGGTTTGTGGTCTCGGTTGGGGAATCCTTTTTTACCTTAGCGGTACCTGCTGTTAGACAGTCAGTGTCCTGACCTTGGTGAGGTACCACGAATGGCAGTGGACTGCTCACTGTGGCCCACATCGTCTGATTGCCATAATTTATAATCGCTTCAAAGCGATTTATAAAATCTTGGCCAACCACAAATGGAGCCCGGAGTGAGTCAAGATCAGACACATATACCGGGTGGTATAGTGACATCTCGCCAATCTGCATGTGAACCATGGCTATTAGGGTTGTTCTCGTCTTTGCGAGGCCCAGTTGATCACCATAAGTGTCTTTCACAAAGGGTATTTGCCTGCCAACATCGTTAGCGGCGGTCCTTAGCTCCTCAAACAGTTTGGCTGACATGACAGACACGTCTGAGCCGCTAACCAGGAGTGCTTCTTGCTCTAGGACCCCTTCCAATGTGAGTGGCAGGTAAGCTCTCTTAGCTATCCCCCTTTTTATAAAGTTACACAGAAACCGTTCAGGTTTGTCCACACGTTTCTGTGTACGCGTGACTCTGTCTGTGTAATCATTGTCGCTGTCAGCATCATGACCTTCAGGATGCGGATTTTCAGCAATTTGTTTGCTGTCAGCATCTGGTCTTTTAGGACGCTGACCATCAGCAATTTGTTTGCTGTCAGCATTTATGTCAGTGTTGACGATGTTGTTGTCAACTGTGTGCACTGAGTTGCTGCAAAAGGCAGTGCTGCGCGTCGCTTCATCAGGTGGAACAAGGTTGTTGTTTGTGTTATCATCAAGGACAACGTCATACGTTGTGTCAGCTTGGTCAACCACTGTAACATTTAAATCATTTGACAAACAACTCACAACCTCAGTCACGTCCTCGCGCGGAGGCGCCGTTCCCATAATCTGGAGCATGTGTGACTCATTGCATGTCTCAAACTGTGCAGTTCGAGGGGCAGGGGCAGGAGGGCCGCTTCTCGGGGGCACATGTCGGGACAGACCCTTTTTCAAAGGGTCACGGTTCCCAGACATCAACTTCTCTCGAAGTTCACCCACTGTGAGACCTAGGTGAGAACTCTTTTGGTTCGATCTGAACCATCTTGGTTCATCTAGAGAGCGAACACCTGCCTTTTGGGGTTCATTGCACATCACAGGGTTTTCAACCTGAGGGGCAGGGGGTTCAGAACTCCCCGTGAACCGACCAGAGTCACTGTTCCAGCTGGAACTGATCTGTTGTTTGTTATCATGAAAAACCTGTGTCCCCTCGCACTTTGAAGTAGAGGGAACCTCTTCTAATGTCTGCGAGTGGGATGTGACCTTTTGACCTGTACAAACCTCTGATGGTATCCTAGGTTGTATTTCGGCCTCAAAAACTGACGCAGCATATTGTCTTATCACTTCCATGGAATCTTTTTTGCAATCAACCTTGAAATGAACACATTTCATTTGAAAAGGCATAAGATTCATAATGAAAAGACGTTTAAACTCCATATTTTCCTCTAATCCAGGGACAGTTTTGCCCCCGGAGTAGACCGAGATTAGCCTGTCGTAGAATGACAGGGGATTTTCCCACTTATCCTGACGGACGTTCCTAGCAGCTAAGTAATTAGCATACGATGAAGCAGATTCCCCCACTTTGCAGGAAGCACGGGCAGGAATCCCAAGGCCCCCATCCATCCATCTAGGATACACAGAACAAGAGGCCTCCTCAGGTGGTTCACCTGTTTGAACGTCCATCTTTGTACTGATGTTCTGTGAAAAATCAAATAAAGTGGGTCTCATATCGCAGCTTGCAAATATGCAAAGTGTATGAGCTGCTCAGAAAACATCCAAGATGATAAATGAAATAAAAATCAATGATGTTTATTAATTTGTCGACCTGTGACAAGGTCAAACAAAAACGGCTGTCGTTGTGAGATTTTTGTGAAAATCAAAACAAAAGAAGCCCCATGTGTGTTATTTTAAACTTGCAGTTTAAAATAAAAATAAAAACAGACAGTTTGTTTTGCACAGAATCAATGATAAAAGTGTCAGATTTTATCAACAACAGACATGTCTGTATTAAATCTGTGTAACTGTCCTGCCATCAACATTTGATTATATGTGAAAATCAAATGAAAGGGTGCTGTGTGTACAATATTCTCAAAATGTATCCCGTGTAAAACAGGAACATTCAACATGTACACATTACAGGAAGACTGCGTCTTCTAATGTAACCAGCAGGGGGCACAGCGCTGGAAGTGAGTTTATCACAGCGACTGTAATTTCTCTATCTGACCGCTATAGAGGCGCTGTTATCACCAGCGAGCGAAGCTGCAGCTTTTAGCCCACAGACATCTAACACGGATGAAAAGCATCAAGCAGACAGACCCAAAGCGTTACGTGATACAGCTTCAGAGCCCCAGGCTCACAAAAACGAAATCATGTGAGCAAAATCGGTTGAACTGTGAAACCTTTTAAACTGCGTTCAAAAGAAATAAGGTCGGTCCTCATAAAACCGGCAAAATCGGTGTCACGTGACCTGGTCACATGGCGATCGGCAGTTTTCAGAGCAACCGGCTCAATCCACCCATTAAAATCTCAAAAACACCGCGTTTAAACAGTCTTTTTAATGACAGTAATGGACAAACAAGCACGGAAACTCGTCTGGGACAAGCTGTGAAGTGAAAGTTGACGAGGAGCGGGCTTCACCCACTGCGCAAGCGCCAACACTTACAGCGTAATCGACCAATCACAGCGAAGACAGAACTGTAGTTCTAAAACCCAAGTGTTCATGGGAAATTGTGTCTTCCAAACCTAACGCCGCCCACGCGCGACGTGCCGTTCGAGCGGTGCGTTCACGGACCTGCGGTCTTTTGAACTCTAGCGAGGAACGGACTTTTTAACGTTCTAAAACAGTCATAAATACCGCAAAACACCGCGGTTAAGCCAGTCTTCGACGATATCACGTGCATAGAACTCAAACAACACAGATAAACCGTCAGAAATGTGTGCAAAAATGAAACTGACAACCAGAGTCTACAGAAACCAACGTTCTTGAACGCGACACACAATGGACCAATCACAGCGTTTTAAGCAGCCATCTTGTCTCTCGGTACCGTTTAGCATTTCGACCCAAGGTACTGGACTCTCTTCCACAAAATAAACGTATTTTTACACCGCAGAGAACACTGTCAATGAGCTAAAACACAACCAGGCTAACCCCCGCCTTCCAAAGAAGGCAGCGCTACTGTGTACAACAGCGGACTTTACGTCAAACGGAACCGGAATACATCCGGTCCTTGCGGAGTGGGTTTTCCCGAACCTCGGCAACACACGTTGTAACAGAAAAAGGCACTTAATGGAGCAGCATACGTGTGAAACAGACCTTCAACAATAAATCGCAGATGTAATAGAATGAAACAGGATCGTGACTCGGCGGTCACAACAATGAAAAATGCATGCAGCCTCGCGACACGTAATGAAACGTCTCACAAACACAGACACAACACTTATCACTCACCCGCTCCAAGCATACGCTCAAATGTGAATGAAAAAATAATTCTTCTTCTTCTTCTTCTTTCGGCTTTTCCCTTTTCAGGGGTCGCCACAGCGAGTCATCCTCCTCCACCTCACTCTGTCCTCTGCATCCTCTGTCCTCACTCCAACTACCTCCATGTCCTCTCTAACTGCATCCATATATCTCCTCTTTGGTCTCCCTCTTTGTCTTTTTCCTGGCAGCTGCATTTCTAACATCCTTCTACCAATATACCCACTGTCCCTCCTCTGGACATGTCCAAACCATCTCAGTCTGGCCTCCCTAACTTTATCTCCCAGTTGTTTAACATGTGCTGTACCTCTGATGATCTCATTCCTGATCTTATCCATCCTTGTCACTCCTAAGGAGAACCTCAGCATCTTCATTTCTGCCACTTCCAGTTCTTTCTCCTGTCTTTTTGTCAATGCCACTGTCTCCAGACCATACAACATAGCTGGTCTCACCACTGTCTTGTAAACTTTTCCTTTGACCTTTGCTGACACCTTTTTGTCACAAATCACTCCTGAAACTTTTCTCCATCCACTCCATCCTGCCTGGACTCTCTTTTTCACCTCTTTACCACATTCCCCATTTTCCTGGACAGTGGACCCCAAGTACTTGAAGTCCTGCACCTTTGTGACCTCTGCTCCTTGTAGCCTCACTGTTCCACTGGCCTCCCTCTCATTCACACACATGTACTCTGTCTTACTACGGCTGACTTTCATTCCTCTTCTTTCAAGTGCATACCTCCACCTCTCCAAGTTCTCTTCCACCTGTTCCCTATTCTCACCACAGATCACAATGTCATCTGCAAACATCATAGTCCATGGGGATTCCTGCCTGACCTCATCTGTTAGTCGGTCCATCACCAGAGCAAACAAGAAGGGGCTCAGAGCCGATCCTTGATGCAATCCCACCGCCACCTTGAAGCTATCTGTCACTCCTACAGCACATCTCACCACTGTCCTGCTGTCCTCATACATGTCCTGTACCAGTCTAACATACTTATCTGCCACTCCAGATTTCCTCATGCAATACCACACCTCTTCTCTTGGCACCCTGTCATATGCTTTTTCTAAATCCACAAACACACAATGGAGTTCTTTCTGACCCTCTCTGTACTTCTCTATCAACATCCTCAAAGCAAAGATGGCATCTGTGGTGCTCTTTCTTGGCATGAAACCATACTGCTGCTCACAGATAGTCACCTCTTGTCTAAGCCTTCCTTCCACAACTCTCTCCCAGATCTTCATTGTGTGGCTCATCAACTTAATTCCCCTGTAGTTGCTACAACTCTGTACATCACCCTTGTTCTTAAAAATGGGAACCAGCACACTTCTTCTCCATTCTTCAGGCATTTTCTCACCCTCAAATATTCCATTAAATATTTGAGTCAAAAACCTCACTGCCATCTCTCCAAGACATTTCCAAACCTCCACTGGTATGTCATCAGGTCCTACTGCCTTCCCCTTCTTCATTCTTTTCAGAGCTTTCCGGACTTCACCCTCACTAATCTTTCCCACTTCCTGGTCCACAGTTTCTATTACCTCCACTCTTCTTTCTCTTTCATTCTCTTCATTCATTAGCTCCTCAAAGTAATCCTTCCATCTTCCCATCACACTCTCCTCACTTGTTAGAACATTCCCATTCCCATCTTTAATAAGCCTAACCTGCTGCACATCCTTTCCAGCCTGATCCCTCTGTCTTGCCAATCGGTACAAGTCCTTCTCGCCCTCTTTAGTGTCCAGTCTCCCATATAACTCATTGTACGCCCTCTGCTTTGCCTTAGCTACTTCCCTCTTTGCTCTATGTCCCATCTCCTTATATTCCTGTCTCCGCTCTTCAGTCCTCTCACAGTCATATTTCTTCTTGGCTAATCTCTTTCTTTGAATGGCGTCCTGCACTTCACTATTCCACCACCAGGTTTCCTTATCATCCATTCTCTGTCCAGATGACACACCAAGTACCTTCCTACCTGTCTCTCTAATTACTGTTGCTGTAGTAGCCCAGTCACTTGGAAGCTCTTTCTTACCACCCAGAGCCTTTAACAGCTCGTCTCTGAATTTCTCACAACATTCTTCCTTCTTTAGCTTCCACCATTTGGTCTTCTTCTCTGGTTTTACTCTTTTTCTCTTCTTCGCAACAACAGTCATTCTACACACAACCATCCGATGCTGTCTGGCCACGCTCTCCCCTGCTACAACCTTACAGTCTCCAATCTCTCTCAGGTTTCCTCTTCTACACAGAATGTAATCGACCTGTGTACTCCTTCCTCCACTCTTATAGGTCACTCTATGTTCCTCCCTCTTTTGGAAATAGGTATTGACTATAGCCATTTCCATTCTCTTGGCAAAATCCACCACCATCTGTCCTTCCTGGTTTCTTTCCTTGACACCAAACCTACCCATCACTTCCTCATCCCCTCTGTTTCCTTCACCAACATGTCCATTCAGGTCTGCTCCAATCACCACTCTTTCCTCCCTGGGAATACTCTCTATCACTTCATCCAAATCTTTCCAAAATTTATCTTTCTCCTCCCATCACATCCAACCTGTGGAGCATAACCACTTACTATGTTTAGCATCAGACCTTCTACTTCTACCTTTAGACACATCACCCTATCTGACACTCTCTTCACCTCTACTACATTCTTTGCCAACTCCTCCTTCAGGACCACCCCTACTCCATTTCTCTTTCTATCCACACCATGGTAAAACAGTTTGAACCCTGCTCCAATACTGCGAGCCTTGCTGCCCTTCCACTTGGTCTCTTGGACACATAAAACATCTACCTTTCTTCTCTGCATCATGTCAGCCAGCTCTCTACCTTTGCCTGTCATTGTCCCCACATTTAGAGTTGCAACCCTCAGTCCTACATTCTTCACTTTCCTCCTCTCCCTCTGTCTCCTGACACGTTTTCCTCCTCGGCGTCTTCGACTAACAGTAGTACAATTTCCGCCGGCACCCTGTTTGTCAACAGCACCGGTGGCGGACGTTGTTAACCCGGGCCTCGACCGATCCGGTATGGTTTCACTTTGAAAAATGAAAAAATAATTCTAACGGGAAAATAATCCAGACAATGCCAAGATTAGCAACTCCCGGACACCCCCCAGCCAAAACTATTCTTATAAGCCCAAAACCAGGATGCAAAACTAAGCCAACAACACCGCAACAATAATGCTACACAAAACAACTTAATAATCGTTCTAGGAACTCGTACGAGGCCACCAATTGTAATAGAATAATGATGCTTGTAAGGTATTTAAACACTTACTGAGCCACCATTATTGGATGCGCAGTTTAGCAGATTTTAATCTTGCACAAACTGCCACCAAATGCGCGAGTTCTTCCTTTTTCCGATACTAAATTGTTTTTACTGTGATTAGACAAGAAATGTAATTTCACGCTTAGACTTCAATTTATATTGGTCTACCAAAAAATAGACCTTTTATTGAAACTATCACAAAATTACATTAAACATTTGTATCGATATTAGCTCTGATTTAATAACTACGTTGACAAGAATTCAAATTAAAACAAACAGACAATTAAAACTTAACTGTTGGCACATTACTTGACAGATTAAATGCTTATGAAAAATAAGAAATAGGAGGAAGGAGTTCTGGAGCTAAGTTAACCAAAGTTGTTTACTTTGAACCAACCAGGGTGGCAAGCTTTCCCATACGGATCTTAGCTGTACTTCCGACACGTGCAGCATACAAGCAAAGCCTCTTTACCTGGTGACGAGACGTCTTGCGAGGTGAGGACTGAGAAGTTTGTGGACACTAACGGACTGTGTGGTCCAGTGAGCGTCCAGATGACTTCGTGCGTGTATGACTGGGTCAGACGAGCGGGAGCACGCGTTCACCGGCAGGAACAGACTCCAATCGCACTGGTTGAACTTTCAAAATAAAACTTTAGAAAACAAATTCTTCAGAACGGAGTTAATGGATCAAAGTAAGGCTTTACAATGATCCCCGTTGAGACGTGGGTCGTTGACACATGACCGGAACGTCTCCAGCTTTCAGAGACGAGAGAGCAGGTTGACAGTTCGTTCTCCTCAAAACTCTAACTTCCAAATAGGAAGTGCCCATTATATGGGGGAGGTGGGGTCTCCCCACCTCCTCAACGGCTACAGGCTGGTTAACAAAATAAAAGATGGAAGTATGATCCCATAGGCAGAAAGTCTCTTGATGGACAACAGGAAAACTGTTTACATAAATCGGCCAGATGGCCTGCCTGTGAGCACAGAAAATGTTATGGCTAACTTCATAGACAAAACAGAGAAGGAAGCTGAACAGCTAACAGTTTACCCTGAACTGTGCCTTAGAATCAAAGCCTGCTTGCTTTTGCAGAAATAAAACCAGTAGAAGGCCAAAGCTCATGAAAGTAACAGATCATCATTATAAATTATGACAAAAATATACTGTAGATCAATTCTGAATTAACACACATTAAAGAGAAAGTTCAATCTGATTAATTAGTGTCCATTAATTCATAATAATTGTAAAAATATATAAGTGTCCATCTGTCTCCTTGAGGGCCTCAAGAAGGTGTAACACTTAGAGTTTCAGAGAGATGTGGCGAGTTGTACTTGAAGGTCAAGACAGAGGCCTATATCACTACAGGACAAACAAAGCCAAAGTAGTTCAGAAAAAGGGCTGTAAGCTCAATCATCCAGGTAGATAACAATAAAAAAGGTTAAATTGTGTCATCTGGACCAGTTTCTTTAAATGAGAAATGTTTCGTCCCCCATCCAGAGGACTTCCTCAGTCTACGGCCTACCATCCAGATCTGCAACATTATAAACAGTTTGAATGGGACACACAAATACAAATACACGTCCTTAACTTTAACTAAACCTTTTCAAAGTTGTTCTTTCACTTACTGTATGTTTTTAATTAACACATTAACCAGGGCTGCCAACTTTTCAAAAAGCCAAAGAGTGAGAATTTTGTTTGTGGGGGGGGGGTGCGGCAACGCGGCGGCAACGTGGCGGCAGCGCAGCAACGCGGCGGCAACGCGGCGGCAGCGCGGCAACGCGGCAACAGGGTTTGATTGTGCTGGTGAGCTTCACCTGCCCTCATCCTGTTGGCTACATCCTACAATAGAAATTGACTGAAAATGACTCCCTACACTCTACTTTATAGATCTGTGTCAGATTGAAATACTATTTCATATTTGAATATGTATGGAGGACCGAAACTGACATAGTTAGAAATAAAAAGTAGAAAGAAATATATTAATGGATGAATAAATAACTAAAACATATAAAAACCAATAAATAACTTAAAATGCACCAATTAAATAAAAAAGGAAACCTTTCCTGGATCAGCTCTTCTCCTATTGGTCAACAGACAGGATAAAGCAGAATCCACATGCAGATGTCTGTGCTGCCTCAGTTTAGTTTAAGGTTTAGTTTAAAACAAAAGCACAGGTGTTTTCCTGTTTGCTTTGTTTTAAACTAAACTTTAAACTTTAAGTGCATATATTCATTTAATGGTCTATTTATATATTTCTGCTTTTATTTCTAATAATGTCAGTAAGTCCTCCATAAATGTTAGTATTTACCACCTTTTTGACTGTGTTTTAACTGTTACTGTACATTGTATGAAGAGCATTTTATGATGTAGGTTTAGTCAAAAATGACAAGAGGAAAGTTAGAGACATTCTTCATTTTCCAGTGGGTTTAGCAGAAAATGTACATATCAACAGCGAAACAGCAACAAAACACATAAATACATGTACAGTGCCTAAATGGTAAGAAGAGTTGTAAACAATTGAATTTTAAGTGTTTTGAACTGTGTTCACACAAAAAGCTGGGAACAGCTGGAATTCCTCAAGTCTCATATTTTGTGTGACTGGTTGTACAGGCCTGTGGCCTTCTTAGAGGCCTTGATGATTGTAGATGACGGCTCCCACTTCAAGCATGGCTCCAAATCAGCCATCTTTCTAGCCATGATGGAGGAGAGGGTACCATCTAGTGCCAAGCTATTCCTAGTCTTTGTTTTGTTGAGGCCCACCACCGAAAAAACCCTCTCTGCATCAGCATTCGAATGTGGGAGGACGAGGACCAGCTTTGAGGTGCAGCAAGCCTTGGAAATCTGAGTACTCCTGTCAACTGTGACAAATGAACCAAGAATACAATGGAAATATGCTCCCAAGTGACGTTTTCTTTTAAGTCCTTTAGCCAATTGATCCCTGTATCACTGTATCTTCCATAGTGCTTCAAATGTACAGGTATCAGTAATGTTTGAGAGGCTATTTCTACTGTGTTCTTGGTGTTAAAAAATAAGCTTTACCTTATCTTTCCATATAGCCATTTCAGCCCAGAAACTCTCCATTTCAAATTCTTCTGGGTGCTGCAGTGGTGGCAACGTCATTGTCTGGTACTCCAGAAACTCCTCTGCCAGTAGCTCATGCTCCTCTGGTCCATGGTAGGGGAGCAGGTGGGGAAACCTATGTATGAGCAAAGAGTTACACGTTTTTTATTTTCTGATAGTCATCAACCAACAGCAGAAAATAAATAAAAGCATTTTAAAAGAAAAGCCACATAGGGAAATCTCATTTACATAAAGACAAAATGCCTTGTAAAATTCAAGATAAGTAGTAATTATTGAAAAACCCTAACCTCTCAACAAAGTAAAGGACGTCATCTATGCTGCATTCAGACCTCTGTCGAACATCAACATACGTTACATGTCTCAGTAGTGGTTCCTGTAGGGGCAGCTTCTTTATGGCATAGTCTACAGCTCTGAGCAGAAATGTTAAAGCAGCCTCATGGAAGTTATTTGTTGTGGTGTGATGTCTCCATCATCTAGCAACTTGTTCAGCTTAGCCCTGGTGGTGAAGCCAATGTTCAGCTTTCTTCCTGCCAAACAAATAGAGCTAACATAAATACTGTTATGCTAATGATCAGAGAGACATATTGGACAAGAAGTCATGTTAGGCTGATTGGTAACTCTAAATTGACCCTGGGTGTGAGTGAAACAGGTCCCTCTTGTAAATGAGTCCCCGTGGCTCAACAAGGCTAGCCTGTATAAATAAAGGTTGAATGAATGTGGTGTTGGGCTACTGGGAAAGTCATTCTTAATAAAATTAATAAAACTTAGCAGGTTTATCATCAGGAGGTGAGCACCATATTGGGTTCCCCCATACTCACTTGTAATATTAGTTATCAAAAATAATCATGAATAATTTGCTGAGAGTTGCTGCTCTTGGGGGTACACTGTTTGTTGCTGTCCTGTCTCCTGGTCTTCCATGTATTCTTCTGTTGCTCTTCTTTCTGCTTGTTGTTGTTCTGTTGGTTGTGTTTCTCTCTGTCTTTTCTGATTTTGTTCGTTTGTTAAATAAAACAAAATGCTTTGCTTTTGTCCAACCGATGGTCTTATTTTACTGGACATTTTAGAATCTTTTAAAGGATTGAAAGTTCAAAATATTTACCTGACTAAATAAAGGTTGAATGAATTTAAATGGTTAATCATCATGCTGGTTTAATAAATGTACTCAGTTAACAAGATACCATTATCTACTTGTGTTTATTCTTAATTTTCAATTCAATCTTACCTGCTCTTGGTGTTGCTAGGCAGACATCCGGCTAGCCAAACGTGCTAAATAAACCATATACTGTACAGTAATATGGTTCATTTAGCACGTTTGGCTATCACACTTTATTTCCCTAGTTTCTCTGCTCCGTGCATCTAATTTTTCCTTTCTTTCTAACATGTTTGATATTAATGTAATTTAATCCACTCACCTTTCCTCCTGGGAAGAGTCAGACCGCAAACACCGAGCTACATCAGCTTCGTCAGTAACTTTCTGCTGCTCTGTGGAAACCCTGCAAACTGTTGCAGGTAGATGGAAGGTTGGAGCAAAAATACGGACTGGATAACAACGTGGATGTGCTTCACAAGGGTTGTGGTGAAAACGTGGAGCGGACTATTGTATTTTCCCAATACGGAAGTGGAACGGAGTTGAGATTTTGACGTTGGTCAGTTTTCAGCGTGAGGAATGTGAATGCGGCGTGAGAGCGTGTGAAAACCCTCGAATGCGTGTGTCTCACGGTCATTGTGTGAGAGTTGGCAGCCCTGCATTAACATAAATAACACCTACACTTGTATTATACATCCAAACTCACCAACTGTCTGGCTGATTTACGCTTTCAGCCGTTCAGTGATGGGTAACTGCTTCTGAAAGAAAATCTGACGGTCATAAGTTCCCTTATCAGTCATGTCACTCAATGCAACATAAATGCTATGGGAATTGCGCCCCCGCGCGATTACCTGAAGGAATACAATCACGCCTTTACGGCAGGGGCGGCAGCGTCACGCCAAAGACCCCGCCCTCTGGGTATTTAAGGCGCTGACGCCCACCCATCGTTCTCCATTTGCCCTTCACCTTGCTTAAACCTGAACTTTCTCTTCGCTGGACTTCTCTGTTGCTTCATCGCTCGACCAGAGGTGAGCTTGTTCCCTACATAGGGCGTACAGAGAATTCTTCCTGTGTACTACCGGGCTAGCGAGAGCTAGTCTGGCACATTTTACCTTAACCCCAAAGTTTTTTCTTCTCCTCTCTCTGCAGACTGCTTCGCTCGACGGCGCTAAACTGCGTCACATCGCTACCTCTGCTAATTCTGTAGCAGGCTAGCCAGCGAAAGTGACGCAACGGAGGAGACGTCTCAAATAAAAAGAAAAAGGATTTTGGAAGGACTCACTCGCCTTATCTCGGACATGCCTCCGGAGAAAGGAAAGCAAAAGACAAAACTCCCAAAAAAGACTGGCAGGACGGCGAGCCCCACCTCGCACGCCTGCCCCAGCAGATGCGGTTTTTCCCTCTCTGCGACGGACACCCATGAGGCCTGTCCTGTCTGCCTGGGAATGTTACACGCGAACATGGCGCTGGATGCGCCCGAGTCATGACCACATTGCAGCCAGATGCTGGAGGCGGTGAGGAGGCACCGGGCGGACTTTGTTGCCAAAGCCATGGGCGCTGCTGCAGCGCCAACAGACCCGGGCACGACTGAACTTCTCACTCCCACGCCGAAGCTCGAGAACATGGCCCTGGAAGACAGCACCTAGGGCGAATGGGGTGACAGCCTGGATGCGTTGGCTCCCATCGGGGACTCAACAGTCGACTTCGACACTCAAGGCTTGATGAACGAGGACGAGATCTCAATCTCAGCCTCAGGTGAATTTTCTGCGGACGAAGCAGACGCTAAGCACGAGGAACAGGATGGAGACCTGTCTCACACCCCGGCGCTATGCTCCCAGAGACTGACTTTTCGATCCCTGCTCTGTTCGACTTGTGTCACAGAGCAATGGACGCGCTGCAGATCCCATGGCCGGAGCCTCCACCTCGTCAACAGGTCACGAGGTTGGCAGGAAATTATTTTTATTCGAAGCAGCAGGCCGCCATGAGGCAAAGGATGCCCATCTTTCCAGATTTCCTCAAAGAGCTGACTCGTACCTGGTCTCAGTCCAGAGCTCCCATGTTGCTCCCGCTCTCGCAGTTCCTCGATGTGGATGGGATGGATGAAGCGGGTATAGCCAATGTGCCTCAAATGGAGGACACGCTGGCGTCTCATCTGGCTCCCAAGTCATCTGGGACAAAACCAACTCTCCCCAGCAAAGCCTGTCGAGCCTCGGCTTCTCTGCTCGAGAAATGCTACAGAGCTCAGGGCCTCGGCGCACGCAATGAACGCGTCCGCCATGATGCAAGCGTACCTGGCTGAAAAACTGCAGGAGCTCCAGGTAACGACAGACAAGCAAGCTGCCGCCGACGTGCTGGATGAAGCCCGCAGGGCAACAGACTTTGTGCTCCGCATGATGGGGACAGCAACTGTTACACAAGGCAGAGGAATGGCTGAGGTGGTCATCGCACAACGCCATCTGTGGATGACCCCAACTGACCTCCCGGAGGGACAAAAAAAATCAATTTTCTCCACCATTCGATAGAACCGACGGGACTGTTTGGAAAAGCTCTGGATCGAATTCAAACCAGGCTGGACCAGAGGCGCAAACAGGCTGAGGCTCTCCGGGTAGGCATCCCCAGAAGAGCCTTCGCCCCCCCCCAGGGAGTCAGCTGGGAGCAGAGCCCCGCAGCCTCGACACCACTCAGCCACACGTGCCCCACCGCAAAAGCGACCGGCATACGAGGCCGAGCACCGGCAGAGACCACCGCCGGGCCTACCTCGGACCGAACATGCCTGGAGTAAAGACAGATTTGTTCCCCACCAGGCGGTCCGACACAGAGCCTCCTCAGCGAATCGGGACACCAGACAGAAGCGTGCCTGATGAACCAGGCCCGCTTCTTGACTTTACACGATCACTCGCCCACGCGGTACGGGAAATGATCTTTTCACATCCAGACTTTGTTTGTAGCACGGTACAAAAAGCTGGTGACTTTGTTTCATACACGAATCATGTCTTCTCTGCTGTGAGTGACATAAAGTCAAATATGTCGTTACACGTAAGCACGAATGAAGCTCAAAAAACAGCTCCTCTCTGTTTCTTGACTAAAAAAACAAAAAACAAACAAAAAAAACAACAACATCAAACATAGAAACATCAGCAGCACGGTCCCCTCTATTCTTCCAGCCGATATAAAGGGCAAGGACCATCATTCCCCCCTCCCTCACGGCTCACGGGGTGTTAGCCTAATCAATAAACCCCAGCAGGGTGCCTCGGGTCTGTTTGCAACAGCCAGGCCCAGAGGCGCCTGCAAGCAAGCAAGTCAGTCCTCACGGAGACAGGTGAGGTGGGTCACGTGTTCCAGCACCTGCTCCATTGTAAACCACGGGGCTGGCAATTCACAAATCAAACAAACCCATGACACGTCCGCACTCCAGGGGTGCGTGCTGACAGAATCTGATAACCCACCTTCCTGGCCACCTATTCAATGGATACCAGTAAGTGACGGGGGGGGGGGTGTCATGGCAGAAACCCGCAGGCCAACACCAGTATCACACGTTCACAAAGACAGTTGTGATGAAACTGCAGCATGTGTAAACACTCAGTGCAGAACAGAAATGGCACCAGGGCTAAATCAGACTCCTCTTCCCTTTAATCGAAGAGGACTGAACTTTCTGTCAACAACCAATCTAAAGTCTGCTCAACACAAAGGACCATCTCGAACAGCTCCACATCCTCATGCTGAAGCTGTCCCCTTATCCTCAGTGGGTGACATGCCATGCTCAAGCAGTGATCCTGCAGCGTGTGACCACGCTCGCTGTACTGACTCAGCTCTGCTCTTGAACAACACCCCCCCATTGGTGGAAATACAGCTCCCCGGGGGTTCGTCAGGCTCCAGGGCTCTGATGAGGCCGGAGACCAGTAAACTAGACCCAACCAGGAAACGGGCTGGAGTCAGGAGATCTGCTCGTATACAAAACTTGCAACCCCTCCGAACCAAGACTCAAAACACAAAGAGGAAAAACAGACATTCTGTTCCGCTTTTGTCTAAAGATGATAGCAGATTGCCTCTGCCTCCAAACACTCTCGAAAGGCCCTCTCCCTAACGTGGTTGGCCTTCAAGGGACCGCAGAAATCAGGGTCCTTGAGGGAGAGCTGGTTCCACAACCTGCTTCTCTCCAGGGACCCTCCACGTCACCAGAAGGAACAGTCTCGCCACTTAGGCTGAGAACTGTGGCTAATTTTATCTTGGTGGTGGAAAGGAACAAACTGATAGCCTCAGGCCTGCCCGAGAATGTGGTAAATACTATTTAAAACGCTCGAGCTCTGTCAACACAGTCTCGCTATGACCGGAAATGGCATATTTTTGAAGCTTGGTGCACGGAAAGAAATATTATTTCTTATTCATGTAACTTGGCCCAGTTCCTCACCTTTCTTCAGGACATGCTGGAGAAAGGTCGTTCTTTCTCAACCATTAAGGTGTTTTTATCAGCTATTTCAGCTTGTCACGAGGGCTGGGGGAGCAGGACGCCTGGCGCGCACCCGCTCATAATAAGATTTATGAAGGGCGTGCTAAGGAAGAGACCCCCCAGCAGGATCTTGACCCCTGGATGGGATCTTACTCTGGTCTTGGGGGCTCTCTGTGATCCACCATTCAAACCACTGAGCGACATTAAGATAGATTTATTATCTTATATGACCGCTTTACTCCTGGCTCTGTGCTCGGCAAAACGTGTGGGTGACCTCCATGCTTTGTCCGTACATCCAATGTGTACCAGGTTTGCCCCTGATGGGTCAAAGGTCACCCTAAGGCCTAATCCTGCGTATATCCCCAAGGTCTTAACTTTGAACCCCAGAAGTCTGGACTTTGATCTCTCTTCTTTTTCACCTGCTCCTGTCCTCACTCAGGAACAGAAAATGCTGAAGGCTCTCTGCCCTGTGAGAGCTTTAAGCGCTTACATGCAGAGAACAGCTGAATGGAGAAAAACAAATCAACTGTTTGTGTGCTTTGCTGCACCAGCTACGGGAAAGGCCCTATCAAAGCAACGCCTCTCACACTGGGTGACTGAGGCCATAAAAAGGGCGTACAGTAGCAAAGGTCAACAGGTGCCCTCTGGAGTGCGCGCTCACTCCACTCGGGGCTTGGTCACCTCGTGGTCACTGTTCAAGGGTGTACCAGTTGCAGACATCTGTGCTGCTGCGAACTGGAGCTCAATGAACACGTTTGCAAAGCATTACAGTTTGGATGTTACTGCGTGTGATGTCACTCAGGCTGTCCTTTCTAACACTCAGTAGAAAGCAGCCTTGGGATGCCTGCTGAATAAAGGCGGACGTTCACACTAGCATGCATTTTACTGAGCATTTCAAGGGCGTGATTGAATTACGTTCCCATAGCATTTATGTTGCACCGAGTGACATGACTGATAAGGGAACTGAAAGTTATGCACCATAACTCATGTTCCCTGAAGGAAGGGAACGAGGTGCAACATACCTGGCCCTTTCAATGCTGAAAGCTCGGTGAAGTGCATTTTGGAGAACGATGGATGGGCGTCAACACCTTAAATACCCAGAGGGTGGGGTCTCTGGTGTGACGCTGACTCCCCTGCCGTAAAAGCGTGATTATATTCCTTCAGGTAATCGCGCGGGGGTGCAATTCCCATAGCATTTATGTTGCACTTCGTTCCCTTCCTTCAGGGAACATGAGTTATGGTGCATAACTTTCAGGTTTCTGTAGCAAAATTCAATAAGCTTTTCTCTGTCATAGACAGTTAAATGATCACCTGATCACCCACTCCATGACGAGTTCAGGTTGCTTCCATCTGGACGCAGGTTTCTACAACCCAAATGTAGAACGAACAGATTTAAAAACTCATTTATCCCAGTAGCAATCAGGTTTCTTAATGCACACTAATTTTAACACTGTTTTTTTAATGTCTTATTGTCTTGTGTTTATATGTGTATGCGTGTGTAAGTGCATATGTATGTATGAATCTGTGCACACCTATGGACTGCAAATCTAATTGCCCCTCGGGGATAATAAAGGAACTTGAATTGAATTGAATTAAATGTATTTTCTCCTCAGTAGATCGCCTGAGCACACCTCTGTTGTTAAATTGCAGCTCTGTGATGTGATGTAGGAAAAACAGATGGAAGGGCAGATGTCATTTCTGGACTACATGTGTTGCAATCTGTGAATGGGAGGGAAGTGAGAATGTCTGGTGCCAGGAACCAAATTTTCATCTCTCATCTCTGCCCCTGAGCTATAAATTCATGTGCCGGGGTCAATTTTCACTGATCCCTGAATTTGATATCCCACTTCAAACTGCTGTTGTTTTTCTGAGAGCTGCTGTCCCGTCCCACTTCATTATCCCAAAGATACCTCAAGTGGGCATTGCTAATCATTTAAAAACACCTTTCAGAGCGTTTCTCCTCTTAATAATGAAAGTGACTGTTTTTTTTGGACGTGTGAGGACTTCAAGAGATTTTTATTAATATGAAAAATCACTTTGCCAACTTCAAGGAGCAGTAAATACTCCAGCTATGTAATTGCATGACTCAGTGCGCCGCAAGATAAAACGTTCGGTACTTGTTGCCAGAGCTTGACAGCTTGGTGGTCTTTACCAACAAACTCACTAGCATCACAGCCGTAACTTGACAGATAGCGAGGGTTTCAGCACAATTCAGTGAGCAGATGGAAGTCAGTGGTGTGTTTTAGAGTCACTTCATTCAAACCACCGTATACTGCATCATTCCCAGAGAGACGTATTACTCTTCAAAGTGGAATTAATTTAAACTCATACAAAAAGCCCACTGGCCATTTGGCTGTAGAGAGGCTTTGTGTTGTTTAGTCTTGGCAAGTGCACAATGAAACTAACTCTGCTGGAATGTACGAGATCTGAACAGTTGTCATGAGCCGTATGGATCCTACTGCTGCCAAGTAGTTAGACACATTAACCCAAAGTCAACTTTATTTATTTTTATTTGCCAATGATGGCTGGTCTATTAAGCAAATACTTAATGTTGACTTTTCTTAATCGAGAAAGCCTGCTGGGTGGGAAGTGAAACATCTTCAGCTACAGAACAGAAAAAAAAATCTTGGTGTTATTTTTGATCAGGACATGTCTTTTATCCCTCACATTGAAAACATTACTAGAATTGCCTTCTTCCACCTGCATAATCTCTCTAAAATTAGAAACATCTTATCTAAAAATAATGCGGAAAAACTGGTTCATGCATTTGTCACGTCTAAGCTGGACTACTGCAATGGTTTACTGTATCTGGGTGTCCAAATACTTCTTTAAAACATCTTCAGTTGATCCAAAATGCTGCTGCCCTAGTCTTAGCTGGAGTTAGTAGGAGAGATCATATCTCTCCAGTTTTAATTTATCTCCACTGGCTCCCTGTCAAATCCAGAATAGAATCCAAAATCTTACTTCTAACCTACAAAGCTCTCAACAACCTAGCTCCATCTTATTTTACAGATCTTATTGTTTTATATTTTCCTAACCAAGCACTTTGCTCTCAGGCTGCAGGTTTACTCACGATTCCTAGAGTTTCCAAAAATAAAATGGGAGGAAGATCTTTTAGTTATCAGGCTCCTCTTTAGTGGAACCGACTTCCAGTTTCTGTCCGTGAGGCTGACACAGTGTCCGGTTTTAAGTCTGGGCTTAAGACTTTCCTTTTTGCTAAATCCTATAGTTAGGGTCGGCTCGGGTCTCCTGAGCTGTCCCTTAGTTATGCTGCTATAGGCTTCGACTGCTGGAGGACAAACTGACCACATTTTTTCACTCTGCTCCTGTTTTTACTTACTTTGTTCAACCTATTTTGTATTTGCAATCATTGGCCCTCATGCACGAAAATGTTCGTATTTTTATCCTAAATTTCTCCTACTTTTGTTCGTACGAAGCGTTCGTACGAACATGCCACGTCAGATCCAACAAAGTCTTCTATCCACAGGAAACGTGTGTAAATGGGTTGCGTAAATATGATGAATCCCACCTGTTCTATCAACCTGCGCGTGCTCGCGTAGAGGTCATTTACATAATTCCCACCCCTCAAAACACCATATAAGGCCACGTTTCCTGCCTTCTGACAGCAGGAAGTGTCCATTCATTCAAAATCAAGAAGTAAGAGGAACTTCACGCGTTCGGAGATCTGCTCTCAGTGGCGCTGTGGCTACCCCCACCCCCCCGCAAGTGTCGGATGGTCAAATATCTTTAATTTTACTGTGTTACATTATAGTTTCACTTATTCAGAAGAGTGGCACCGCTACCCCCCACCCCCCCGCAAGTGTCGGATGTGTTTTTCAACAGAAGCATTTTAAATTGTCTCGAAACTACAGTTAACATCATATTAATATTGTAGTGCATATGTTGTGTGTCCCGTGGGTCGTACAGTATCAGAAATCAAGAATAAATGGTTTGATCTGAAAATGGCTTCAAACAAACGTCTCGCCGCAGCACGGACAGGAGGTGGTCAGGAGGTGGTCAGGAGATGGTGGACAATAAATGCCACGCTGCGCAAGATGCCAACATGTTTTGCAGCACAAGCCCCACATCCTTTCTGTGCGATGTTGGAAACAAAAACCCCTGTTCCTGGACTCAGAGTGCACGTGTGTCGCAGAAAGTGGTCCAGACTGGTGGGTCTGCTGGTCTCACTGATCTAGACGCCTGCCCCCCCCCCCCGCGCTTCTCCTCCATAGCAGCTCGGTTCTTCAGTGCGCGCGGCTCACGGCTCCATCGCCTGCACAACGCGGCGCACGGAGCTGAGGGCGAGGTGATGGAGGCGGAGGAGGGGGGAAGAGGAGGTGGGGGTGGCACACAAGCGCAGGTTCCACTCGGCTCGGAACGGATCGGTACTTTGGGCACTTCTTTTTTATGTGTGGCTGAGAGGGAGATGGACGCACGGCGGAGAGCAGCGCGCGCTCAGCAGCTTCTCTCATGCGCGCTCCTCCTGGTCATCGCGCAGCCACATTCTGCAGGTTATATTTCGAATCAGATATAATAATCTATTGCTCCGATGGTGTTTGGCACAAGATCAGTCTTAATCCGTACTTGTTCTGCGGCGGTGCATGGGAATTTTATGTACCTGGGTGTTAATATGAGGAGCGGCTTGATGACCAAGGGGAGCGCACGACTCACTGAAGCCTGCGCGACACACCAGACAAATTAAACTTAAAATTATAATTCTAATTCAAACAGAACCTATTGTCAAAAACAATTGTGGTGCGTGACTTTTTTAAACTCAAAATATTTTCTAAATAACGAAATATGAAGTTATTAGTGGAGAAATCCCGTCTGGATGACAGCAGACTGACGCTCCTAAAATATACGACAGGTCCGGACCACTCGTAAATTTTGTTCGTATCTGAGAAAAATCCTAGGATACGAAAACATTGTTGGATGCCACAAATGATCCTAAATCACTCGTACGAACAGTATAAGAACAAATCTGTGCGTACGAACGGTTCGTGCATGAGGGCCATTGTTTCTATCCTAACATGTGTTTTTTGTCTTTCAGGTACACCTGGACCTATATCTGGGTCGACAGCTCTGTGTTTGTTTGCCTCTCCTTCCTGTCCTCTCAAACCCAGCCGGTCAAAGCAGATGGCTGCTTCTCCTGAGCCTGGTTCTGCTGGAGGTTTTTCCTTTCCACTGTTGCCATTGTGCTTGCTCAGGATGGGAGACCACAATGAAGCCAATATTCAACATGCCTGCTGGATTCCTTAGATAGAAAACTTTACTAATTGGCTCTTCTATGTATGTGAATGTTCCTGGAAAGTGCCCTGAGACAACATTGTTGTGATTTGGCGCTATATAAATAAACTGAATTGCATTGAACTTAAGTACAATTTAGACCATGTAATCTACTTCACTACTTTTAAAATCAGAAATTGCTACTGAGTATGGCCGCAATTTGAATTAATATTCAAACTGTTCATCTGCATCTTTGTAGCCAATAAGGCTCTCAGATCGCGAACGCACCATTACCTATGACGTAAGCAAAGGTCAACTCCGTAGAGTAGAGAGTCTTTTATGGACTGAAGATTGGGAGAAAAAGCCAAAATGGAGACAGAGAACAACACTGTCAACAGAGAAAATGACGAGATAAAGACTGAGGATGATGCCCGTGGTCGTACCTGGAGGAATTTTTCATGTACAGAGGGCGAAAAGGAGACAGTGTCCAGATGCAAACTTTGTTTGATCTCTACAGTGATGGCAGCTTACAAGACTTCATCTAATCTCAAAAAACATATTGCAGTATACGAGGTTTTACAGCTACCTGTAAGATATTGTTTTTTTTATTGTTTGTATGTGTGGGTTATTAGTTTGGCTAAGCATGCAAAGATCTTAGATAGTGTGTCGCTGCCATTGGTTTGCCTGGTACTAAAGTAAAACGGAGCTTCTGAGCATCTGAGAAATGTGCTTTGAACTAGCCTGGTTAAAACCAGACCCTTGTCCTTCACTCCGCTTTGTACTAGGGTCTGGGACTTGTCCCATAGACAACGATTTCTCCGGTCGATTTTTGACCGGACCAATCAGAGAACAGAAGGCGGAGTTTTGAACGACGTCGACTGACGTCGTCAGTTAAAATGGCTGCCGCCACGAAGGAATTTTCATGAAAACAAGGTAAAAAACTATTATTTCTTTGCTGAGAAAAAATATATTTCTTAGCTGACGTTATATCAGAAGTGTTCCTGAGCTTAACAGTTCCTAAATCAATTCACAAAATGGTCAAATCTGCTGGATTTAAATTGTTTCGGTTTGACATTTTCCAAACAGCCTCGGGTGCGCTACGAAAATAAATGATAAAAAATCGAATTTTATCTCAAATGTTTCATCTAGGCCAACAGTCAGTAAATTAGAGCCATATAATTACACACTGGTAGCAGAAAAAATATCCACCGAGTGGTTTCTGAGCTATTTATCTGATAGCCTGGACCTCGCCAGGCTAAACTAACAAAACTCCGCCTTCTGTTCTCTGATTGGTCCGGTCAAAAATCGACCGGAGAAATCGTTGTCTATGGGACAAGTCCCTGGCCCTAGTACAAAGCGAAGTGAAGGACAAGGGTCTGGTTTTAACCAGGCTAGCTTTGAACGTAACTATTATATAAAGTAAATCAAACTGAATGACTTCTAATGACAACACAATAAAACATCAATTGGTTGAAAAAGTAATTAATACTCTGAGTAATTTGAACTTTTACTTAGGTAACTTTTATAACACCAGTATTTTACTTGTAAATTAGTACAATTTAAGCAGTGCAACATTACTTGAACTTGAGTACACATTTTCATTACTTTTTCCACCTCTAGTAAATGCATTGCCTTCATCACAGTACAGTTAAGTCACGGTATTAAGTTAAACTGCATCAGTTTCACATTAAATGATGATTTTGGCTGAAATTAGTGTTTAAAATATCCTGATGCATGCTCAGTAATCCAGGTAGAAAAATCTAAAGTTAATTCTGGTCTTCTGTACTTTCAAAAAACAAAACAAAACAAAAAAAAATGTAGAAACGTTTCGTCTTTCCTCCGAAAGACTTCTTCAGTCTGAGGTGCTGTATTCAGCTCAGTCTTATAAATAGCACCTTCTCACAGTGGATCAACCACTTTGCTACTGACAGCCAAAACTAGCCATTCACATGATCAAGGAGGACCATCAGCCTAAATATGGATCATTAGCACCCTGATGGTTGTTTGCTATTCACAGAGGGCTGAGTGATACAAGCTATAACAGCATTGTAAGAGGGGGACAACTGAACCTGGAGGCCTCCCCCTCTGTTTAATGATGGACGGTTTCTTTTCACAAAGATGGCCTCCCACTTTACTCCTCTCTCAAACCATCGTTCCTCTCTATCAAGGATGTGAACATCTTCATCCCTGAAAGAGTGACCGCTGGCCTGGAGATGAGTGTAGACCGCAGAGTCCTGGCCTGTCACTCATTCACCGACTCCATCACTTACTCTACAGTGAGGTCATAGACATTATATGCAAGACAGCACAGTGCTTTTGTATTATGAACACTACCTTACTTAAATGCTGCATACTTCATAAATTTAAGGTGAGTATTCACAGCAACAAGTCACGTTGGAAAACGTCTGAATCTGAAGTGAGACACATGTTTTTGATGGTTTTAAAGGAGAAAATGTAACTTATAATATATTTGCACATATTTGTTATTGCATTTTATTATACACAGCAGCAAACTGTAGCTGCTACTATGTCATGACCTTCAGTATACTAAATCTATGAATTAATATCACCCATTGAATATTGCTGTACAGAAATTCTTTAGAGTTGGAGTGTGCATGTGAAAAAGGAGCTGCACAAGCTGGAATACAACTTGCTTTACATTATTTCTTCAACAGTGACTTTCTTTTTGCCACCTTAGATGTATGAAGAACTCGGGCAACAGTTGTTGAATGCAGTCTCCCCCATCTCACCGGCTGGAGCTTGTAACTCCATCACAGTGCTCACATGTGTCTCAGTGGTGTCTCTCTTTTTCTAGAGGACAGCCTGCTCTCAGTAGATTTACACATGTCCCCCAATCCTTCCATGTCTTGAAAATGAATTTAACAGAACGTCTGAGGATGTCAAGGGCCTCTGAGATCCTGTTTGTGTCCATCCCATGACTTGCACTTTTAAATCTATTCTCAAAATAGAAATAGGAAAATTATTTTAATGTAGCTATTCATGCAGTTACATTATATATTTTGTTCATTTGGCCTTACTCTGTCGAAAGTTTTCCATTTGTCACTGAAGATTGTTCATTAAAAGTGCCATTTTATATTGACCATGACTGATTTATGACTGCAATAAAAGCATGAAATATCCAAGAGGGAGAATATGTTTATAGACACTGTATCTCCATTTAAAAAATAGATTTAGACTTAAACATTTTACATATAGTTTTAGTTCCCTTTTTTTTTTTAAATATAGATTTTTAATATTCTTAGCCCTGCAGCTCAGACATGAAAGGCGATGAGCTGCAGTGTGTCAGAGACATCTAGATAATTATAGATATTTTCATCAAGTCTGAAAATCACAATAACCAGCTACAGGTGTTAGCATTAGCCTCAGTTATCTGGCTGTGTGAGCTTGGGTTACAATGCTTCTTTTAATCAAATGAAGGCTCGCCGCAAATTCAACATGGCAGACTCACCCAGCTGCGGCCCATTGCCCATCAACCTCCAGATCCGATATAAGGCCCTCTTTCCTTGGCTCCTCCCCGTTTGCCGGCCAAGCTGCATCCCACCACCTCCCCATCTCCACCCGGTGTCTCAAGGTCCTCCGGTCTCCCCTTCCTTCGTCCTGACTCCGCCACCAGGTTCGGGTCCCAGGGGGGGGATATATCCATAATCTATCTCCCTATGCCGGACATTCAGGCTCACAGCGGTTCGGCATGCATGTCCTCCGCCGGGGCCCGAGCGACAAAGAACTCTTGTCAATAAAACATTTTAATTGTCTTCCCCCTCTCCGTGTGAGTCTCTCCAGGTTGAATTTAGTTTACAACTTCTGTACACTGCTTATATTGAACAACATGGATAAAAAAATAGTTAAACATTTTAACACCTCTAACTGGCTGCCTAACAGGACATATATAGTTAATAGGTCAACAATTCAAACACAGTCTATGATTTTTCTGCTTCAATAGACATAAGTTGAACTGGAAGCACTATACAGTTAAATATAACCATTACTTGTGCTCATAAATAACCTCAAAATTCAATGTAAATAACTGTCCAATGCAAAACTGACAATAAAAATGTTTGTAATATATATGGGAGGCCAGTTGTAAAATTACACATTCAAAAATGTATAGCAATATTTTGGTTCATTTAGTCTTTAATAAAAAAAAGTTTTTTTTTCAAAGTCATATTTTCACCATGTTATTCATACATTTGTAAATGTCATAGTCCCCAACTAAATATTTAATTTACAAGCTAAATATTTAGTTTACAAATTAAGTACTTAACTTGCAAGTTCAATATTTAGTTAGTGAACTAAATATTTTGGTGTAAATTGAATATTGCATTTCCAAGCTAAATATTTATTTTCAAAACTAAACATTTTATTTCCAAACAAAGTATTTATTGTCCAAGCTAAATGTTTAATTTCCAAGGTAAACATTTAATTTGCTAACTAAATATTTAACTCTGATCTAAATATTTAACTTGCAGGCAAAATATTTAGGTCCGAGCTCCTCAATATTCAGCTTGCAAGTTAAGTATTTAAATCAGAGTTACTGTACATATCTAGTTGGCAAATAAAATATTTATCTTGGAAATTAAATGCTTAGCTTAGAAATTAAATGTTTATTTTGGAAATTAAATATTTATATTGGACAATAAATATTTAGGTTGGAAATTAAATGTTTATTTTTGAAATTAATATTTAGCTTGATTTTTTTATTAATTCCATTTCATCAGAACAATAACTATAGTACAATTGAAAGAAAAGAATATATACAATCAAATAAATAAAATGAAAGACAGCAGAAGAAGAATAAATTCTTATGTCTGCCCCTTTTTCCCAAAATATATTCAATTTTTTTTACAAAAGCAAAATTAATTAATTAAAAACAATTAAGCTAAATAACAACATCAACTCATTTTTATAAATACACATTATACCTCTCCACATTTTTTCAAAATACTACTTTTTATCCTCCTCTTGAATATATACATAGATCTGGCATTTTTAATATCAACCTCCAGATCATTCCACAATCCAATTCCCTGAATTATAGTAGATCGCATCTTCAAACTGGTGCGACACCACAGCTTCACTAACATCTCCAGCCCCTTAAGATAATAACTATGGTACTTTCCCTTTAACAATTTTTCCTTGACTGTTAGTAGGTAGTATGTTTTTGTGAGCCCCATACATAAACAGTAAGATGTTGCAATCAACCAAGTCATAGAATTTCAATATCTTTAACTAATGAAACAATGTATTTGATGGATGGCTATAATCTTTTCTAGTAATAATTCTTATAGCTCTTTTCTGTAAAATAAAAATTGGATTTATAATTGTTTTACATGCTTTACCCCAGACTTCAATACAGTAAATTTAATGTGGAACAATTATTGCATTATACAATAGAAACAGTACTTTATCATTGAAGAACTCTCTAACTTTGTACATTACTGCAATAGATTTAGCTATTTTAGTTCTTACGTTTTTTATGTGAGATCTCCATGTTAGTTTTTCATCAATGATGACACCCATAAACTTCACCTCATTTACTCTACTAATTTCAACGCCCTCGACTCTAAACGGAGTACCAACCATTTTCTTATTGTTGCTAAATATCATATAATTTGTTTTATCTACATTTAAATATAATTTATTAAGTTGAAACCAATTTTGTCTTTTCACAAATTCTGTTTGAGCCATCTTCAACATTTGCACAACATTTTCACCCACACAAAGAAATGTAGTATCATCTGCAAATAAAATAAATTTAAAAAGTCCTGACACATTTACCAGATCATTCACATATAAAATAAATAACTTAGGTCCAAGTACAGAGCCATGAGGCACTCCACATGTGATGCTACAAAATTCAGATATTACATTATTTATTTGAACAAATTATTTCCTTTCTTCTAGGTAACTAGATACCCATCGTAATGCAGGCCCTTTAAAACCCTATTTATTCAGTTTTTCAAGAAGAATATTGTGATCAACTGTATCAAATGCTTTAGGTCAACATAAATACAATACAATTTTTTTTAATCCTCAGCAGTTGTTATCTGTTCCATTAATTCCATGAGTGCCATTGACATATAATTTTTAGGTCTAAACCCATACTGACTATTGCTTAATATATTTTGCTTATTGATAAATCCATCTAATCAAATCACAAATAATGTCTCAAAAATCTTTGAAAACTGTGGCAACAAGGATACAGTATTGGCCTGTAATTATTAAATGCACATTTCTCACCACTCTTATACTCTTCTTGGCTATTTTCCCGTTGTTTGGTAATACCCCTGCCGAGAATGATACGGTAAATTACATATGTGTATGTAAATGTGTATTATCG
>JBBPBX010013028.1:32978-53095 GCA_038048925.1 Garcialebias charrua
ATAAAGGCTAAATAAACCAAAATACTGCTGTTAATTCCCCATATTTGTATAAACCATACCATTCACTTTGGTCTTGGCCCCACTCTGACTGGGCAGAATTAAACTGTTAAACACAGCACAGAATCAGCTCTAGTCAGAGTTTTTAATGACATTCTTATGGCCAATGATTCAAGTGAACATGTGGTTCTTGTCCTGCTCGACCTAACCGCTGCCGTTTACTGTGGGCCATAACGTTTTAATATCACATTTACAGCACCAAGTGGGTATCTGTGGTACTGCACTGAACTGGTTTAGGTCCTATCTGGCAGACAGAACCATGTCTGTGAACATAGCTGGTTCTGAATCCTCCACTGCTCCTCTGTGTTTTGGGGTTCCACAGGGCTCCATTTTAGGTCCCCTGCTTTTCTCCCTTTACCTACTTCCATTGGGATCAATCCTCAGAAAGCATGGGATCTTTTTTCATTGTTACGCCGATGATAGTCAGATCTATATGCCACTAAAAAAGAAAGATGCCTCCTCAATCAGGCCACTTCTGTTGTGTCTTGAAGACATCAAAGCTTGGATGTCTTTAAACTTTTTAAATTTTAATGAAAAGAAAACAGAAGTGATGGTGTTTGGTCCTAGTGGCTCTTGTGAACCTTGCCCTGTTGATCTGGGCCCTCTGGCACCACATGTAAAGAAAACAGTTTCTAACTTGGGTTTTAAAATGGACAGTGATTTTAAATTAGATTCCCAGATTGGAGCGGTGGTCAAGACCAGTTTTTATCACCTCAGACAGCTGGCTAAGGTAAAGCCCATCCTTACAAAACAGCAGCTGGAAACAGTAATCCATGCCTTCATCACCTCTCGGCTGGATTACTGTAACGCTCTTTACCTTGGAGTCAGCCAGTCCTCCCTCAGACGTCTCCAGTTGGTCCAGAACGCTGCTGCTCGGCTTCTAACTGGAGTTCATAAGAGGGAGCACATCACCCCCACTCTGGCTTCACTCCACTGGCTGCCTGTTCATTTTAGAGTTCATTTTAAGATTCTTTTATTTGTTTTTAAAAGTTTAAATGGTCTTGCTCCATCCTACCTCTCTGAGCTGCTTCACCCATACTCTCCTGCTCGGTGCCTCAGATCAGCTGATCAGCTGCTTCTGGAGGTGCCGAGGTCCAAACGGAGGCTCAGAGGGGACAGAGCTTTTTCTGTTGCTGCTCCAAAACTGTGGAACGATCTCCCTCTTCCCATCAGACGAGCTCCTTCACTGTCCAGTTTTAAAACTCTTCTAAAAACACATTTTTACTCACTGGCTTTTAGCACAGACTGAATTTGTTCTGCACTGTTTTTATTGTTTTTATTGATCTTAATGTTTTAACAACTGTTTTATTTTTATGTGTTTAAATGTTCTTGATTTTATGTACAGCACTTTGTTGCAGCTGTGGTTGTTTTAAAGGGCTCTATAAATAAAGTATTATTATTATTATTATAAACTCAAAACTGAGGTTTGTGAAAGAGCTACCTACAGCAAGTTTAATATTAGCTAATGTAGTGCAGCAGGAGAAGACAGGCAGTGGGACTTAGATGCTTTTTCTTGCAAACGTGTGAAACATTTCCAAATCTTTCCTCTGACAGATAAAAGGTTTCATACAGGGGCGCATGGAAGGATGTGTTTGAATAACAGCTTAAAGTAATGGATTGACAACCATGCCCAAATACCAAATGTGTAACTTTATATTAGTTTTGTGTCAGGTACAAAACAGTTAAACGTTACTAAAATATCACCTGTTGACTCAACTCTGGTGAATTTGTGGAAATTTGTGTTCTCTAAGCAACAGTTATCCTAAGGACCCTCACAGTTTTCAAGAAGAACCAGTGCAGTCTTACAGTCAGGGTGTTTAATGGAGATAATCAGGTGCTGAATAGAAATGTGAAATTTCACAGAGGGGTAAAGTAGTGGCTGAGATTAATGCAGAGATTGACAGGCCGACACTGAGCGAGTCAGACAGGATACTAATGTGTATCCTGTCATCTGGCCTTCCCTTTTAGCAGGCGGCGTCTCACTGCCCGTTTGGGAGCCAGTTTGAGTGACAAGCCGCTGACATTTACAATCTCTCTGAGCTCGAGTACAAGCGTGGTTATATAGGAATATGATCATGCTGGACAATCTGAATCTTCATTAGTCAGTTGAATATGTTTTAGGCATTCATAATGTTATTTTTCCCCAAGTTTGAACTATCTTGTAATTAAGTGCCCCTTTTGTTGCCCTCTACGAAAGGCAAAAGGGTCATAATGTTTTTACCTGTCTATGTGCTTTGTCAGCAGCAAAATGTATCATGACTAATTGAACAGATTTTTCTAAAATGATCAAACCATAAGCATTTGGTTGTCTTCTACAACTGATTATCTTTTAGAGTAAATTTGAGTTGAGGTGGTGGCTGCCTGGTGGGGCTCGTGTCCTCTTGTCCTGTCGGGTCTGGGCCTGAGGGGTGGGCGTCCCCGGGCCTCGGTGACCAGCCCTGGGGCTACGTCGGTGCAGCGGGCTCTGGCGGGGGCCTGTGAATTTGTCGCGGTTGACCCCGGGGGGTCATTGTATGTCAGTGGTCCCCAAACTATGGCCCGCGGGCCGGATCCGGCCCTCCTCCACATTTGGTCCGGCCCCCAGAACAATACCAGAGAGCATTTAGATTTTTTTTCATATGTGTATTTGTATTTGATAATAAAGTTGGACTTTTGCAATAAAATGTTCCTTAGTTATGAACTATTTTGAACTATTGTTCCACATTTAATTTATTGTGTCAGCTTTTGGGGAAAAGCGTGTAAATCAATTACAATGCCTATTTTTATTTTACAGAAAAGAGTTGTTAGACTTATTACAAGAAAGCAGTATAACCATCCATCAAACTTTGAAAGCCTGCTCATATGAGCCATTTAAGTAAGAGATTCTGCTCTGACAACTAAACTGAACTTGGACCTGTTAAGATTGTGCACAGCACAACAGAAAGTTTATGTTAAATGCACTTTTGTTCTGTGAAGAACCCAGAGAGGATTATTTGGTTATATTTTGTTTAATAAAAAGTTTTTATTTCCTGGATTTTTTTCTGTGAAGAACCTAGAGAGGATTATTTGGTTATTATTTATTTTATTAATACAGGGAACCCCCAGACTTACGAACGAGTTCCGGACCTAAGGACCGTTCGCAACTCGATTCTGCCGTAGGTCGGGGGTGAAAATAACGTCTCGTTCGTAGGTCCGGATTTTTGCCATAAGTCGCGGACATAACGCTAACGTAGCGCCGCACACACATTTATCGGCATGAGACTGAACAAGCGGACGTACTGGGCCATAAACATGCACAGAACTTTATTTACAAACACTTATCTAACACATTACACCACACATTCATCCATAAACACACACAGTAACTGTACAGCATGTACATCTGCAGATAAGAAAACACAGACAAGAACAACTTCTCCTTACCTGTGGTGCATTTGTGGAGTTGGAGGAGGTGCAGGAGGCTGGTCCATGAGGCAGAGCAGCAGGTGGAGGTACCGGAGGCTGGTCCATAATTTCAGCCTTTGTCACCAGCGTGATTGTTCTACGTTTCTTAGCCTCGGCCGCGTCCGCAGACTTTCCTGTTCTCTTCTGAGCCAATTCTAAAAATGAACGTATGTGCTAATGTGCTAATGCTAATAGATTTCTTAGGAGCTAACGCGCAAATTAATGCTAACGTTGACAAATGAATGCTAACGTGCTAGCCATCGCTTTCGTCTAAAAATTCTAAATTTAGTACCTGTTCGTTCGTTGTTTGTTCGTTGTTCATTCGTTCGCTGTTCGTATGTCTCTTCTCATCAATCACCGTAACTAACCCACGAGGGACAAAATGGCGAAGCCCTTTAAATAGTACCGCTTTACCTGTACGTATCCCTCTTCCGCCAGGTGCAATGCGGCTGTGTGTACTTCCGCCGGGTGCCCAACCCCCACTCTCGCTGGCAGTAGTTTTCCACTGTCATGCGCAGTGTCATGCCCAACACACAACACCCAATGCAATCCCCTCCCCCACCTTGCCGCTTGCCGTAATGACGCAGTTATGCCGTAGCTCGATTACATACTTCTAATGGGGCTCGTTTGTAGGTCTCGCATCTAGTATGCCGTAGCTCGATTACATATTTTTTACTTGGTTTGTTCGTAAGTCCCTTTTTTTTGCCGTATCTCGATGTCATTCTTTCAAAGTGGCTCGTTCGTAGGTCCGGGTTGCCGTAGGTCGGGGGCGCCGTAATTCGGGGGTTTCCTGTAGTGTTATTATTTATTTTATTAATAGTGTTATTATTTATCTCCTGACTTTTGTTTTGTGAAGAACCCAGAGAGGGTTATTTGATTGTGCTTTCTGGAAAACAATACATTTTTACATTTAGGCACTCCTGCAATCGTCACACTTTTTCCTGTTACAAACTGACTCCGGCCCCCCACCAGAGAAGGGAAAAGTTATGTGGCCCTCATAGGAAAAAGTTTGGGGACCCCTGTTGTATGTGGTCACTGGTGGGGTTCGTCCGGTTCTTCCCCTTGGTCGGATCTGGGGAGTGGGCGAGTTGCTCGTCCTGTTCGGGTGACCCTGGGGACTCTGGGCTCGGGGTCCTTCCTGGGGTCTTGGGCTTTGATCGCCCCTTCGTCTGTCTCGGGCTTTGGGGGGACGGATCTCTGATGCTTCACAGTCGCTACTAAATGTTCTATTGGAGGAACCTTATTCACTTATGCATGCTCACAACCACACACAAATGGATGCAGGGATGTATATGTAGATATATGCAGATATGTAGATGGGTATATGAATGAATATAAATGTATATGTATGTATACTGTATATATATTTGTAGGTATGGGTATGTGTATTTATAGAAATCTACTGCAAGGTCATGAATATTATCAGTCTTTATGCATGTATGTTTCGTTGCTGTGTTCTGTCATGTGCTTTGCAGGATTGCGGACGGAGGTTGGGTGTGTTTGCCTTGTGCTCTTTTTGTGGATAATTGTTGTTTTGCTGTCTTACTTTCTCTTTTCTTTCTCTCTACAAAAAATAAATAAAAAAATACATGTTGGAGTGAGAGGATGGCTATAAGGTGAGAAGGGAGGCCATCTATAAATGGAAAAAAAAAGAGTACATTTGAGTTAAGATGGCCACCACAGCTGAACGACATTAAAGGATATAAAATAGCTATAGCCACTTTTACAGATGTTGAGATAAGGTTTGATGTAGTAGTAGCAGACACTGATACCTTCTTAAACATTACAGAAGATTTTTTTAAATTTTCTATCTTCACGTTTTTGCCCCCTCCTTGTGAGGGACCTGCTTGCCTACATTCTTGAATTGCCATTCAGAGTCCATTTCTCCTTCCTGTCCTCTCAAGCCCAGCCGGTGGAAGCAGATGGCTGCTTGTCCTGAGCCTGGTTCTGCTGGAGGTTTCTTCCTCTTAAAAGGGAGTTTTTCCTTTCCACTGTTGCCTTTGCGCTAGCTCTGGATGGGAGGTTGCGACAAAATGAAGACTCAACACAATCTGATGGCTTCTACTTCTTTGTTTTTTTTTAATTTGTAGTTATGGTTTTTAGGTCAGGGCCACCATTGTCTTCCTTTGATGGATAACTTTACTAATACATAGTTCCCACACACGGGCGAGTATTGCGCAATACCGGTTTTTCGCCACTCGTAAAGGCAGAAATGGCGGACAAACAGACTCGAGCTACCACAGCTAAATACATTACTAGCTTCACCAAGGCACAAGAGCAAAATGGCAGTGGTCGGAGTTGAGAAAGAAATCATGGCAGACGAAGCTGACAACTTGTCACCAAGTAGTTACTCTGATATCATTAATTATTTAATTACTACGAGGAGCGCACACCGGCTTCACAGTGCAGAGCTTCATAGCTTTAAATCCAAAAAAGATGTGTAAACTGTCTCAATCATATCTAACCAGCTAAATAAAGGTTTAACTAAAATAACACACAGCCAGCACAAACAGTCCAGGCTGAACACGGACCAGGACCAGCACTTTGAGTGTTACCGTGTTGGAAGTTAGCATGTCGCGTTAGCGGATGGTCCGTCGCACGGAGGCTCGCGGCGAGCTCAGGTCGGACGGCGTGGATCCGTCGCGGCAGCGGGGGCACGTCCCATGGGACCGAAGCGTCGCCCGCACGACTTGGCTCCCGTCCTCCTTCCCCTACTGGGGCGGTCTCCCCGCCGGTCCCGGAGGACCGGCGGAGAGACCATGGTCCAGTCATGAAGAGGCCATTGTCGCGTTAGCGACATGCTAAGCTACACACAGCAAGACGGTGCTGCTAAATAATGAAAAAAAAAAAAACAGCTCTAACACACGGACAGTTGTACTCTAACATTGTTCTGACATTGTTTCACAAAATGATTTATGTAGAATATTTTGTTTACCGGCCAAAAGCACAACGTCTTCCAGAGCAGATCCAAGCAGTCAGCTGCTGTGAGCTTCTCCGATGAGATAAATCCTTCACGTTTACTTTTTTTTGGATTAAGTGAAACCTGCGCGTTGCCCAAACGTCTACCCGACTGGAACACCCACTGACCCAACACGAAGTAACCATTGCAATTAATTAGAAATTAACAAAAAAAGGGATTTGGTGAGGAGCAGGTGTGCGGACGTGCAATGAGCTGCTGCTGAAAGAAACTCTAAACCGGTGCGTGAGTACTATGATAAATCTTCGGTAAGTCCTTATTTATTTAAATTCATACTATATATCTTTATGTAAGTTCATTTAAGAGTTTACTAAAAATTTAACAACTGATTTTTTTTCTCTGATAATTACTTCAAACAAACTGGAGGGTGAGACTCTGAGGGGACTCGAATCGTTTGTTGACGAGTGTTTTGAGCGCTTAGTTATGAGCAACGCTGCTACATCTGACGGTGCTAGCGATTTAGCTACCGAAAATGCTAACGTCCCTACTACGAAGCGCCTTCGGCCTGGTAGCTCGGATAGCGCTTCAGAACCAAGTTCTGACGGTTTCACGGCTATTCTGGAGGCAATACATCAGAAGCTGTCTACCTTTGACGCCCGCTTGGCTTTAGTGGAGGTGTTGCACCGCGAGTTTTCGAGCTTGAGGGACTCGTTAGAGTATAGCCAGCAACAGTTAGCATCTCTTGCTAAGGAGAACTTGGAGGAGCTAAAGGGAACAGTTAATCAACTCACCAATCAGATGTCGCAGATATCCGGTGAGAATAAAAAATTGAAAGAATCCATTTTAGACATCCAATCAAGAAGCATGCGTGAAAACCTAGTCTTCTCTGGAATTGAGGAACGAGCCGAGGAGGATCCTGAGGCCTCGGTTCGTAGCTTCATGCAGGCCCAGCTGAAGCTGTCGTGTGACGTGGTTAAAACCATCACTTTTGAGCGAGTTCACCGCCTCGGGGCTCGGCGACCTGGGAACACTAGGCCGCGGCCTATTATCGCTAAATTCACTTATTTTAAACAAAAAGAACAAGTTAAAAGCCGAGGTAGAGAATTACGTGACACACACTTCAGTATGAACGACCAATTTCCGCTGAGATCTTGACTAGGAGGCGTGCACTGTTCCCGATAAGGAAAAAATATCGTGGTGGTACACGAGGTGGAATGACACTTTATGTGGTAAGAGGGTTCTTTTGTTGTGTTTTCTTATTATGTTTGGATGTTTACTATTTCTCTTCGTTTTGTTGTTTCTATTTTTCTAACTTAACAATTGTCAGCACACAAGCACAAGGGTTCACGTACATAATTGTATATCCATACAAATACTTCATAAATGAAAAATTCCCTGATTCATTTTCAAAAACAGTACTTATTTAAAATATAAATCATAAATAATTTATCCTTAAGGAATATGTTTTTGTCTGGATCTATTGTTATCTTTTATATTTGTGATAGTGGGTGTGGTATAGATATATTATCATTAGCACAAGTATGGGTTCTTTAGGGTTTGTCACATGGAACATTAATGGAGCCGGTAGCCAACGTAAAAAATATAGGATTTTTAACCAGATTAAAAGATTAAAGGCAGATGTTGTATTACTCCAAGAAATTCATAAATTGGCCTCAACTGTAGATGAGCTAAAATCTTCAGAGTTTCCTAATGTATTCTCAGCCTGTTATAATTCTAGACAAAGAGGGGTAGCAATTTTAATACATAAAAATGTTAACTTCACAGTATTAGATCAGGTTATAGACCCACACGGTAGATATATAATATTAAAGTTATCAATATTTAGACAAAATTATTGTATAGTTAGCATATATGGGCCAAATGTAGACGACGCTTCTTTTTTTCATGACTTTTTTTCCACTCTATCAAAGCACATGGATTCCTCACTGGTAATGGGAGGTGATCTCAACTTTGGTTTCAATGACAAAATAGACAGACTGAATACAGTGGGAACTCAACGCAGTTGGCAATCTATAAATATAGTTAAACAGTATATGAATGATTATGGACTCTGCGATGCATGGCGTTCTTTTCACCCTGATAGCAAAGAATATTCTTTCTTTTCACATGTGCATCACTCATATTCTCGTATAGATTATTTCATAGTAAGCAATTCATTGCTGACCAACATTTCAGACACTAAGATCCACACCATTGCTGTCAGCGATCATGCACCAGTTACTCTATATTTAGATTATAAAAAAGAAACTAGAAAAAATATAAATTGGAGATTCAATACATCACTGCTTCAAGAAGAAGAATTTTTGCAATATTTTAAAATAGAATGGGCATCATATTTAGAGTTGAATGATTTGCCAGGAACATCAGCATGTACACTTTGGGAGGCTGGGAAAACAGTTATGAGAGGTAAAATAATATCCTATTCAACAAATAAAAAGAAAAAAGAAAATAAACGTATTGAGGAATTAGAGAAATCCATTAAACTATTAGAAGGTCTACAAGAAGAGGAAACACAGCAAAAACTACGCAAAGTAAAATTAGAACTAAATGAAATTATTGATAAGAAAAATAAATTCTTGATACAAAGACTTAGATTAGATAATTTTGAATACGGTAATAAATCAGGGAGCTTTTTAGCTAATCAACTTAAATTAAACAAAGAAAAAACATATATATATGGTATTAAAGATAAAGATGGAAATATAATTCATGATGAGGGAAAAGTAAACAATGTTTTTAAAGATTTCTATAAAACTCTATACACTCCACAAATAAATCCATCTAATGAGGATATTAATGAATTCTTAGAGAAAGTAACACTCCCAAAACTAGATATTAGTCAATCATCAAAACTAGACTCACCATTAACTTCAGATGAGCTCCATGAAGCAATTAAAAGCATGCCTAATAAGAAATCGCCAGGTCCTGATGGATATCCAGTAGAATACTATAAAAAGTTCTGGGATATACTGGAACCGATATTTTATAGAGTGCTACTTGAGTCAGAAGAAAATGGCAGGCTACCAACACATATGAATTCAGCCAACATTAGTCTCTTATTAAAACCAGGCAAAGACCCAGTATTACCTACCAGTTATCGTCCAATCTCTCTTATTAATGTTGATGTTAAAATAATTTGTAAAGTCTTATCTAAAAGACTAGAGAAGATAACTCCTGTTATTATACATCCAGACCAAACCGGATTCATAAAAGGAAGACACTCAGACACAAATACACGAAGATTATATAATGTAATAGAGTATTCGTATTTTAAAAATATTGAAACAGCTATTTTTTCTTTAGATGCTGAAAAAGCATTCGATAGAGTAAATTGGAATTTCTTATTTGCTACCTTAAATAAATTTGGATTTGGGGATTACTTCATTAACTGGTTAAAAATATTATATAGTTCACCAACAGCGTGTGTCAGGACAAATAATCAATTATCTTCAAGCTTCTGTTTACAGAGGGGCACCAGGCAAGGTTGTCCACTTTCACCAGCATTATTTGCTATTTTTATTGAACCGTTAGCAGCAGCAATAAGGCAAAGTGTTGATATTAAAGGCATAAAGGGTAGAAACATAGAACATAAAATGAGTCTTTATGCTGACGATGTTTTGCTTTTTCTTGAGAACTCAGGAAACTCAATATCCAATGTTATCAAGTTAATAAACTCATTTTCAAAAGTTTCTGATTATTCTATAAACTGGACAAAATCTACAGTGCTTCCGATAAATTGTGTGTTTAATAATTCTCTTAATGAAAGACTACAATCAGGTAATATTAAATATTTAGGTGTTAATATCTCTCCTAAATTGGAGGATTTAATAAAATTAAATCATATCCCACTATTAAAGAAAATTGAAGACGATCTTACTAGATGGAGATCTCTACCCATATCACTTATGGGAAGAGTTGCCTCAGTAAAAATGATGGTGCTGCCGAGAATAAATTATTTATTCTCAATGATTCCAAATAAACCTTCAAATGAATGGTTTAAGTCCCTGGACTCTTCTATATCTAAATTCCTTTGGAACAATAAAACTCCACGTATTAGTTTAAAAACATTACAAAAATCTAAAGATACCGGAGGATTAGAACTTCCAAACTTTTATTACTACTATTTAGCAAACAGGTTACAATATACAGGAAACCCCCGACCTACGACCCCACCGACCTGCGAACCACGGGACCTACGAACGAGTTAAAGTAGAATAATGTCATCGACGTACGGCAGAAAATATGTGACCTACGAACGAACCAAGTTAAAAATATATAATCGACCTACGGCACACGACCTACGAACGAGCCCCATTACAGGTATATAATCGAGCTACGGCGAAACTGCGTCACAAAACGGCAATCGGCGAGGTGGGGGAGGGGATTGCCTTTGGCTGTTGCTGGTTGGGCATGGGCGTGACACTGCGCATGGCAGTGGAAAAGTACCGCCAGCGAGAGGGGGGGGCTGGGCTTCTGGCGGATGTACACACAGCCGCAGTGCAGCTGGCGGCGGAGGGATCCGTACAGGTAAAGCGGTAACTATTTAAAGGGCTGCGGCCATTTTGTGCCTCGTGGTTTTCCACGGTGATTGATGGGAGAAGACACTTACGAACAGTTACAGCGAACAAAGAACGAAGAACACGACAAAAAAAAAAACGTACGAAGAACCTACGAGCAGGTACAGTACATTTACAGTAAATTTATATCAGTTTTAGACTAAAGCCAACGTTAGCACACGTTAGAATTAATTTTAATTTGTGCTCCATAGGAGTTAGCATTTAGCTAATAGTCGACGCGACGACGACACGAGTTGTCCACGGGTCATCGAACGGGCAGGTACGGCCCAGTACTAAATGAAAAAATATTTTTAGACGAAAGCAAACGTCAGCATTCATTTTTGAACGTTAGCATTAATTTAAATTTTTGCTCCTTAGGAGTTAGCACGTTAGCTAATTGTGACGAGAACGACAGGAGTTGTCCACGGGTCATCGAACGGGCAGGTACGGTCCAGTACTAAATAAAAAAATATTTTTAGACGAAAGCAAACGTCAGCATTCATTTTTGAACGTTAGCATTAATTTTAATTTTTGCTCCTTAGGAATTAGCACCTTAGCTTGATCAAGAATGGCTCCGAAGAGACCTGCAAAGTCCGCGGACGCGGCACAGGGGAAAAAACCTCGTCGTACCATAACGCTGGAGACGAAGGCAAAAATAATAAAAATGTCCGATCAGGGCATGACTCCCTCTAAAATTGGAGAGGCGCTAGGGTTGCCGAGGTCAACTGTGGGGACAATAATGGCGGACAAAGAACGCATTTTGCAGCAGGTGCGTGCTTCAGCCCCCATGAAGTCCACCATCATTACCAAGCAAAGGACGGGGAGAATAGTCGAGATGGAAAGGTTGCTTGTCCTCTGGCTGGAGGACAACACACAGCGCAGAATACCAGTTGGGATGTCTGTGATTTGTGAAAAGGCAAAGATGATTTATGACAGGCTGCAGGAACTAGGGTTGACTGGGGTAGGTGCAGGGGAGTGCGGGGGGGCAGGGGGCTGCACAGAGCGATCCGGGTCAAGGCTCGTCCTCCCAGAGCGATCCGGGTCAAGGGTCGTCCTCCCAGAGCGATCCGGGTGAAGGGACGTCCTCCCAGAGCGATCCGGGTGAAGGGACGTCCTCTCAGAGCGATCCGGGTGAAGGGACGTCCTCCCAAAGCGCTGGAGGAGGGACTTCGAGCAGCACATCAGGGGAGTTTAATGCCTCCAAAGGATGGTTCGATCGTTTCAGGAAGAGAAACAACTTCCACAACATCAGAGTGCAGGGTGAGCACTTTAATTTCTCATTTTTCTTTTTTAATAATGCAGGTACAGTACAGTACAGGTAGTCCTCGACTAACGAATATTTTTTTTTCCATTTTATTACAGTGTGTTACAACAGCTTAACCATGTCATTTTGTGTGCATTTAAACAGGAGAGGCAGCAAGCGCTGACCACGAGGCAGCTCAGGCATTCCCAGCACAACTGGCTGAGATCATCAGGGATGGCAGGTACACTGCGCAGCAAGTGTTCAATGTGGATGAGACAGGGCTGTTCTGGAAGCGTTTGCCAGACAGGACGTACATCAGCAAGGAAGAACGAACCGCACCCGGCCACAAGGTCGGCAAGGAGCGTTTGACCTTGCTGGTGGGGGGCAATGCTGCGGGTGACTGCAAACTCAAGCCGTTGTTGGTGTACCAATTTGAGAAACCCAGGGCCTTCAAAAATGTTAATAAATCATCGCTTCCTGTTTTTTGGGCGTCTAATAAAAAGGCTTGGGTGACGCTGGAAGTTTTTAAAAATTGGTTCACCAACAACTTTCTTCCGGAAGTCAAGCGTTTTTGCAGTCTCCACAGGGTTCCCTTTAAAATCCTCCTGATCTTGGACAACGCTCCAGGACACCCCCCTGGTCTCACCACTATGAACAAAGATGTTAAGGTGGTGTACCTGCCTCCCAACACCACCTCATTGATCCAGCCAATGGACCAGGGGGTTATTAGTACGTTTAAGGCGTACTACCTACAAAGAGTCATCCGTGCTGCTTTGGAGGCTACGGAGAACTCTCAGACCCTTACGCTGAAAGACTTCTGGCGTAAGTACAACGTCCATGATGCTGTGCTCAACATTGGCATCGCCTGGCATCGTGTAACTCCACAGAACATGTGCGGAGTATGGAAGAAGCTCTGTCCAGAGCTTGTTCAGGAGGTACACGATGCCCAGGAGGTGGACCGTGTAATCGAGGATGTTGTGAGGATGGGCAGGTCACTGGAGCTCGAGATGGACGAGGACGATGTCCAACACCTTCTGAGTTCATCTGGAGAGGATCTGTCCCCAGACGACCTGATTAGTCTGGACAGGCACGTCCCGGATGAGGAAGTCCAGGTGGAGGAGGAGCAGGAGGAGGCCAACCCTCCGACCTTCACGAAGCAGGAGTTGGTGCTGGCGTTTAAGGACCTCCACAACTTCCTGGCGAGGGTGGAGAAGCAGGACTCCGACTGTGAGAGGTTCGCCAAGGTCCGTCGGGGTGTCCTCAATGAAGTTGCGTGTTACCAGCAGATCCTGGAGGACAAAAAACTTGAAAAGGTGCAGAGCAGCATGCTGAATTATTTTCAAAAAGTCACAGCACCGCCTCCAGGATCTGCTGGTGCACCAGCTGAAAGGCCGTCCAGTCCTCCTGCAGCAAGCCAGGAGGAGGCCTTGGACATCCCACCAGACGAGAGGCCATCCAGTCCTACTGCAGCAAGCCAGGAGGAAGCCATGGACAGCCCACCATCTCCCCAGTGAAACACGCCGCCCCCCCCGCTCCCTCCCTCCAGGTACAGCACGTACTGTAATGAAATGTTTTTTTTTTTTTTGGAGTTGTCATGTTACACAAATTAATTTAATCTGTTACTGTCTCTGCTTATGTTCACAGCCTTCCTCCTCCTCCCCCTCCTCTTCACCAACTCCACCATCCCATCACTGACCTGCCCACCCTCACATCCCAGCACAGCAACGTCAGAAAGGTACAGCAAAGACATGTTAATTTATTTTCTCTTTTTTTTTTTACTTACATCTACACCTACTGTAATCATCACCTCTCTCTCGACAGCCTCCAAAGCGGCACGTCCCCCTGGTCCATCCACACACCTGCTACTGTCATGCTCTGCGCCTGTCATGCTCTGCGCCTGTCATGTTTTTTCTGTTTTTTGCTCACTCCTCAATTCCTGTCTCATAGTTAATCACCTTCACCTGTTGTCATCAACCACCTGTCATCAACCACCTGCCAAGCAGCTCTGATTACTCACTCCCTCACAGTATATAAGCCCTCTTATTTCATGTGTTCCTCGCCGGGTCATAAATCAAATCCTATCCATACCTCCCTGATGTCTGGTGGAGCCACTACTCGTTTTTTCTCGTTTTGTAAGTGACTGCACCGTTCAGTCTTTTTGTTTTGTTTATTAAAGTGATTATTATTTTACATCTGTGTCTCTGAGTCCTGTTCGCCTGCATTCTGGGTCTGCGTCCTCCACCGGAACCGTATCGTGACAGCTACGCACCACACCACACACGTAAGGAGAAGTTGTTGTTGTCTGTGTTGTTGTTATCAGCAGGTGTTCACGTCTGTGTGTGTTTCAACAGATCCACTTGCTGCTCCGCCTCATGGAACAGCGTCAGGTACCACGTACCGTGCTCCTGCTGCTCTGCCTCCAGCCTCCTGCCTGTCCTCCAGCCTGTCCTCCACACATGCACCACACAGGTAAGGAGAAGTTGATGTTGTCTGTGTTGTTGTTATGTGCAGGTGTTGACTTCTGTGTGTGTTTGTGTTTCAACAGCTCGTCTGCGTGCTGATCCACCTCATGGATGAGCCTAGGGTGCTACGTACACCTGCTGCCTGTCCTCCAGCCTCCTGCCTGTCCTCCGGCCTCCTGCCTGTCCTCCAGCCTCCTGCCTGTCCTCCAGCCTGTCCTCCACACATGCACCACACAGGTAAGGAGAAGTTGTTCTCTGTGTGTTTTTCATGTTTTCTTAACAAGTGATTTTCCAGCTGTAACTGCACATTTTCATGTTTGTGTTCATTCTTACACAGATCACATGTTGCACGTTCTACATGAATGGATGTCCTGCAACACTGTCTTCCTGGACGTCTGTTCCTCCTGCCTCTGGTGTCCTGCATGTTGCCTCCATCCATCACCTTTGTGTCCTTCTACTCTTAAATGACTGCTGTCAAAACAGAAAAACTTCATGTGATGCACAGACCTGCTCACATCAGGACAATTGCACATCAGGACAACACACCTGAACTGACACATGCCTGAACTTACAGCTGGCCTAAAATGCTCCCAACATTCATTGTTGAGCAATGGCTCAGCAGTTCCATCAGATGCAGGTTTGATCATGAGAACAACATCTGTCTACCTACACTTCGGTCAAAGTAAGACAATTTTGATTCATTTTTCTGCTGCTTCTCGCTTTTTCTGAGTTCATGGACTTCTTTCTCATGCACATGGACACTCATCAACGCAACGTGCTCATGTGTGATTGCTGACATCATTTTGCTGATGTGACTCTCTGATTTGCTGCTGTTTTGCTGTGAAAAGCTGCACTTTCAGAAGTGCTCATGTGTGATTGTTGACATCATTTTGCTGATGGGAATCCCTGATTTGCTGCAGTTCTGATGTGAAAAGCTGCACTTTCAGAAGTGCTCATGTGTGATTGTTGACATCATTTTGCTGATGGGAATCCCTGGTTTGCTGCAGTTCTGATGTGAAAAGCTGCACTTTCAGAAGTGCTCATGTGTGATTGTTGACATCATTTTGCTGATGGGAATCCCTGGTTTGCTGCAGTTCTGATGTGAAAAGCTGCACTTTCAGAAGTGCTCATGTGTGATTGTTGACATCATTTTGCTGATGGGAATCCCTGGTTTGCTGCAGGTCTGATGTGAAAAGCTGCACTTTCAGAAGTGCTCATGTGTGATTGTTGACATCATTTTGCTGATGGGAATCCCTGGTTTGCTGCAGGTTTGATGTGAAAAGCTGCACTTTCAGAAGTGCTCATGTGTGATTGTTGACATCATTTTGCTGATGGGAATCCCTGGTTTGCTGCAGGTTTGATGTGAAAAGCTGCACTTTCAGAAGTGCTCATGTGTGATTGTTGACATCATTTTGCTGATGGGAATCCCTGGTTTGCTGCAGGTTTGATGTGAAAAGCTGCACTTTCAGAAGTGCTCATGTGTGATTGTTGACATCATTTTGCTGATGGGAATCCCTGGTTTGCTGCAGGTTTGATGTGAAAAGCTGCACTTTCAGAAGTGCTCATGTGTGATTGTTGACATCATTTTGCTGATGAGATTTCCTGCTGATTTGCTGCAGTTCTGATGTGAAGTTACTGATGTACAGTTACTGTGTGTGTTTATGGATGCATGTGTGGTGTAATGGTTTAGATAAGTGTTTGTAAATAAAGTTCTGTGCATGTATATAGCCCAGTATGTCAGTGTCATGCTGTTAAATGTGGGCGCGGCGGTCCGTTAGCGGTATTTCCGCGACCTACGAACAGAATAGCGACCTACGAACGAGACGCTATTTTCACCCCCCACCTGCGAACCGATCGACCTGCGAACGGTTCTTAGGTCCCAAACTCGTTCGTAGGTCGGGGGTTCCCTGTATATCAAAGTGGTTAAAACCGAATGCACTAGATGAAACTTGGACAGATATAGAACAAACTTTATGTAATAATATTAGGATTTCAGATCTACCATTTATCAGTACAGATTTAAAAAGACATGTCTGCTTTAAGAGCATCAATATTAGCTCATCTCTGACAGCATGGTGGGAGTATCTGAAAATGACAAAGTCTTCACTACTCCCATGTAGACATACACCTCTCTGGAACAATCCTGACATTCAACAAGAAAATAATATGTTAAATTTCCCAGGTTGGAGAATGAAAGGTATTGAATGTCTGGAACACATATTTGAGGGTATAGACTTTATTCCATTTAATAAATTAATAATACAATATGACATTGATAATAAATATTTCCTACAATACCAACAAATTAAGTCAATTGTAAAAAAGAAATTTAAGCTTAATAAAACATTGTTGGAAACACCAACATGTGTGTTAGAGTTTATTAATTTTCAACCACCCAAATTATTATCTAAAATATACAAAAAATTGTCTAGAATCGATGACTCGATAGCACTACCTGTTGAAAAATGGGAGTCAGATTTATCAATCAACTTTGAACAAAAAATTTGGTCTCAAGTATGTTCAAATACTTTTAAATTGACTAGAATCTCCAATTTACAATTAATACAATATAAGGTTCTCTATAGAGTACATTATACAGGTCAGCGAATGTTTAAGATGGGCTTTACACCATCTAACAAGTGCTCACAGTGCATAAGTAATACACCTGATGATTATATTCACGCGCTCTGGTTCTGTCCACCCGTTCAGAGGTTCTGGGTACAGGTATGTGAAGACTTGTCTAAATGTTTGAAATTTAATATCCCACTCTCTCCATCTGTTTGCTTATTGGGTATCTTTGAAGATGTTATACTAGAAAAAAATACATCCTATATGCTTTTCACTGCCTTATGCATCGCAAAGAAAACCATACTCGTAAATTGGAAAAATAAAAATAATCTTAGCATTAATCAGTATAAAAATCTTCTGTTAGATCATATTAGTCTTGAAACAGCATCTGCCGACACATTGGATCAACCTATTTGGCATTCTTTGATCGGCTCCGTTACGTAGTGAGGGTGGGGGGTCTGGGATGTGGCCTTGTGGGGCATTGGGACTGGAGGGGGGGAGGTTGGGGTTTGGGGCGCCGGGGCTGCTTGGGCGGGGAGGACCTTGTCTTCGACCTGGGGAGGACCGGGGGGGTTCTGGGGGATATCTGCTGGGCCTCGGGTGGTCGGTGGCGGCGGTCATGGGTCGCCGGTCGGTGACCCGGCTGTGCTGGGGTGGTTTCGGGGTGGGTGCCGGGGGCTTGGGACTCTGGGGGCGTGTCGTCCCCGGGCTTGGGCCTGGTGGGGGTCGGGGGTCTTGGGCTCTGGCGGGCGGGTCGCCGGGCTATGGGCTGGCTGGCGCTCTGGTGCCCGGCTCTGGCCGGGGGCTCTCGGCTCGCTGGTGGGTTGGGGTTCATATGCTGGGGGGTGGGTGTCTGGGGGCGTGACTGGTGGCCAATGGGAGGGGGCGGGCAAACCCAGCCTGGGTGTCTAATGTGTTATGTGTTCTGAAAGTTGTTAATATGAAGGGTGGGTATTAAGTGGATGTCCTGGATGATGGTCTTGGACTATACTTGGCCGGTGTGCGGGCCCCGGTTGGGGCCTGTTCTTGGTGCTTCCTGGCTCTGTCGGCGGTTGGGCGGGCGCTCTTGGCCGTGTCGTCCATGTGGGATTTTGTGTCCTCTTGGACGGCGGGCTGACTGCGGTTCGCAGGGGTCGTGGCGGCCCTGGTGGGTGTGGGCTGTTGGTTCTGCTGTTGGCGGCCCTCGGGGCCGTGTCCCTCTCTGGTCTTGGCTCAATGTCCTGGCGGTCGGAGAGGTGTTTCCTTTACCTCGCTCCTTGGGTGGACCTTGGCGAGCTGGGGGGTAAGCAGGGTCAGCGGGGGAGCTGACTCGCTGTGGGAGCACTGTTCCTGCAGATATTTTTCTCCCCATCCCTCAACACGCACCTCCGCCCTCTTCATCTTAAATTAATACATGTAGGGAATTTGGGTCTCGGGTGTGCTGCAATGGTTTTACATCTCTGTTGTTAAGAGCACCTGGGACTCAATTTTATATACACTTTAGACATTCATTCATAAACATCTTCATAAAAGTCACATATGGGTGATTCTTTTTTTGCGGCAACATTTTGGCTTCAGGACTTTTGAAAATAAAAAGTGTAATATTTTAAGTTTTAAATATTTTGTTACATCACTGACATGTTTAGCAATAAGAAATTAATAATGGTCAAGCTCAGGGCTGGATAAAATAATAATTACAGGTAAAGTAATAATTACATGTATATGTGATTACGTTTTACCTGAATTTCCACCCTGTTAGGTCCTTGTTACACCTTGTTTGGTTCATAAACCTAACAGGGTGGAACATAACAGGGTGGAATTTTTTTAGCTAATCTAGCTGTAGCTCTTTATGTGGTCAACATTTAGCTAGCTAACCTTCAACAGAATAGCAAACCTTTAATGACTAAATCTAATATGTTGTTTTTTAAATTCTACCGAATAAACATTTCCCACAATTTATCTTAACAGGGTGGAACTTTAAGGTTGACTCATACAGGTTTAATATATTTAAGATTAAAAAAAGTAAGGAGAGAGTGACAGATGAAGCTTAATTTGTTTTCCATGGTTGAATTCCCTCCAAAACCAGTTGATGTCTTCTTCTTGTAAATGGCTTTTATGGAATTGTAGTCTTTTGAGGGCAAAAAGGAAACATTCTAACAGGGTGGAAAGTTACTACTGGGACATCAAAGTCAAGTCAAAGTCAAAGTCAACTTTATTGTCAGATCTGCAATATGTACAGTGCAGGACATACACAGGACCGAAATTGCGTTTCTCTCAGTCCCTCGGTGCAACAGTAAACATCTAAACATTGAAACACTGAAACATATAATAATAGACATAAGCATAAAAATAGTAAAACTAACACTGTCCTGAGTTGTTTTTTTTTTTTTGTTTTTTTTTTTGCATAGTGGTATAAAAAAAGAGTATAAAAAGTATAACTAAAATAAACTAAAGGTTTCTAGCATTGACATTTGCAAAGTGGCAAAGCAGCGTATGAGTCAATGTACACAGTATATGTATGAGGTAGTAGTTGATGTTGTTGTAGAGGCAAAAAGTGGCATATGCAGTAAGGCACATTGGGCATCCCTAAATAAGACCGTTCAGAGCACACTGTATATGTACCAGCAGTGGTGTAGATATTAGAGTAGTGTAAATAAATGTAAACAGTAGTAATTACATGTAAGCAGTAGTAATAAAAGTAAACAGTATTAATAAATGTAAACAGAGAATGTAAACAGTATTATGATTATAGGCAGTGATGTAATACAGACATTAGTGCAAGTATGAGAAGTAGTGCAAACTGTATGAGCACATGACCGAGAGTTTAGTGAAAACCCGTTTGGTGACACAGAGTCTAGTGTTAAAAACTTTGTGTTGAGTGATAATATGTG
>JBBPBX010013029.1:0-12286 GCA_038048925.1 Garcialebias charrua
AAAACTATTGTCACAACGGTGGTGTTTACCCAGAAAGAATGGACTGAAGGATAACAGACTCTGGAAAATAAACAAATTATTAATTATTCTTCTGTGTTAAATGACAGAAATGACAGTCTCTATATACAGGTGGCGCTCACTGGGAATCTCTGGAAGGGAAGAGGACATTGTAATAGAATAATGCGGTTGGTAAGGTATTTAAACACTTACTGAGTCTGGCATTATTGTAGATGCGCAGTTTATGAGCAGACTTTAATCTTGCACAAACTGCCACCAAAGTGCGAGTTCTTCCTTTTTCCGATACTAAATTGTTTTTACTGTGATTAGACAAGAATGTAATTTCACAGGAGACTTCAATTTATATTGGTCTACCAAAAAAATAGACCTTTTATTGAAACTATCACAAAAATTACATTAAACATTTGTATCGATATTAGCTCTGATTTAATAACTACGTTGACAAGAATTCAAATTAAAACAAACAGACAGTTGGACCTTTCTGTTGGCACATTACTTAAAGTTTACCATGATGAAAACAAACATAAGGAGGAGTTTAAGGAGGAAAGATAAAAGATTGAAATGAAATGGTTGAATCTTATCTTGAGATGTTTAACCAGAGATAGCACCCTCTGCTCGGTTTCGGCTGGACGTCCGTCCCGTGATGAAACGGCTTTTACCTTCGTGAAGATGATCCTGTCTCAACTCCGGTAAATTAGTCAAGCCAGACGTGCATGCTGCTGCGTTTTACAGGCGACCACTTTCATCTTGCCACGGTTTCGAGACCGTCTGCGTCGGCCTCCCAGAGTAATGCCCAGCTCTGGTTTTGTTCAAGATAACTTCAGAAAGAGTGTCACCGCTTGGAGCATTAAAGAGAAAGTTCAATCTGATTAATTAGTGTCCATTAATTCATAATAATTGTTAACCAAAATAGTGTTTACTCGTCTCCTTGAAGGCTTCAAGAAGGTGTAACACTGAGAGTTTCAGAGAGATGCAGAGAGGTGTACTTGAAGGTCAAGCCTAAAATAACAGAGGCTAGGTGTATCACTACAGTCCCCCTTTTTGGAAGTCATCGCCTGTCCTTGGAGATGAGTTCCAACACGAAAGGATACCACCGAATGTCTCTGACCTCTATGCAATCCAGCAAGTGGAAAAAAAAATCAAAAAAAGTTCAAAATTATACTCCCATAATGTTTTGGAAATTCCATACTGTTCGTAGGTAATCCCTTTGCGGTAAGCTTTCAATCCTTTGGAAAACATAGTCTGTTAACCCATGGAAAACTGAGTCTGTGATCCCTTGGAAAACAAAGTCTTATAATCCACAACGGTAAATCCACAACGATGGGGGTTATTGATTTCATCAGCAAGAATGGTTTTTAATCAGCATGTAGAGGGGATCCCTCGATTGAAGCAGAGGAGGCGGGCCTTGGATGAAGGTTGAAGACCAACGTTGGATCAGCAGGTCCCCACATCGAAGGTTGCAGGCTGGATGGCTTCCAGTCGGTGCCACCCTGGTTCAATGTGTCATGCAATTATGTGGTTTTAGGTGGGCTTATGATAGGGATTCTACATTAAGCCTTACCTATATGCACCTGGTATGTAAGCTATCATGGATTAGATCAGCTACAATTACCAATTAAGGGGTGGATCAATGCTGTAAAAATCAGAAATAGGGATCTATACCTATAGAAATGTGGAGGGCTTCTGTAACGAAGGCCTCTTCATTCAAACTATTCCTCCATTCATTAATTAGTTTAGGTTAAACTAAAATAAAAATGAAACTAGTTTGGTCTAAATGTCTGTTGTCTTTTAGACGAACGACGCAAGATTTGGTAATCCCTAAAAATTTTGAAGTCTATGGCGAGACTCATCAAAATGAATAGATCTAGAATAGAAACGATCGAATCGGTTCTACCTAAATGATTGGGAGATCAGTGTAGATTATAGTACCTTAAGTAGTATTGATCTACAATGACTTTTCAAAGATTGAGATCTTTAACAAAATGAACAGCATGTTGGCATAGTTAAAATCCATTTAAGTCTTCAACTTATCAACAATCAAAACCTCTTTTGGCTGGGAGTGTTCAGAAAACAATAACAACTTCAATAACAACAAAAGTAGCAATCAAGCAACTAAAAACAACGTTTCACTACAACAAACTCACTCTGGTCGTCAGATTCCAACGTGTCACACACAAGAAAAACAGTTCTTAGCTTTATAACCGATGTCAATTAAATCCTGCAGATTTAAACGGTTGTTAAGGTTAGTTTTTGTTGTGGGTTTTATGCTTAGCGTTTCTAAGTTCTAGTTGGAACGGTTTCTTTTCGCAACTAGAATAGTTTAAACTGTTTAGTTTATTTACTATCCTGTGCTTGGACGACCTTCTTTTCCCATGAAGTCTTTGAGTTTGCGAGATCTTTGTCGTTTGTGGGGTTATTGAAATCTTTGTCCTTGACATGGGCATGACCTAACATCACCCCCCTGTGGTCATGAGGGACCACGCACACGGGTGTGGACGTCCGTCCATGGGCACGAGTTAGGATGCCTTTGTTTAGTTTAGGCTGTTTACGCAGCTTAGAGTAGACAGTACGCAGGAACCTTTTAGGTTTCGGCCAACGTATCTCTGTACGTTTACCTCTTTCTGCGTAATGCAGGTGTGTCACAACTGTCGGTGCCGTCGCAGGCGTGTCTCTGTCGTTGTGATGTATGTCTTCCCACTTCATGGATGAAGAGGAGCCCTTTGAGTCTGTCAGAACTATGTCATCGCTGAGTAGTTCCAGATTTAAAAGCTCTTGAACCAAAGTTTCATTGAAAGCTTGGCTGATAACTGAATTACCTGTCCCAGAGGACAGCACAGCGTTCTCGGTGTGTGATCCTCGGATCTCTACACCGTCCTCTACCTGTGGTAGGAAGTGTGAGTTTGCCCCCCTTTTGTTTGAGGAGGGGTCCTCAAAATTTGTAACAATGAAGTCCAAGTGACTGTCAGCGTGTTGTAGACTGTCACCTTGTGGGCTCAGATGTCCTTGAACCAAGACTTCACTGAAAGCTTGGCTGTTTGCCGAATTACCTGCCCCACAGGACAGTACAGCGTCATCGGTGTGGGACTCTTGGATCTCCACACCTTCTTCTACCGGTGGTAGGTAGTGGTCAGTGAGTGCTGAAGGTGTCAGCTCGCAGAGGAGGTTCTCGTGATGGGCCAGAGTCTGGTCCAATTGTTGAGTCTCCTCTGTCTCACCTGTAGTTGAAGGTTCACTTACCGGGTTTGTGGTCTCGGTTTGGGAATCCCTTGTGACCTTAGCGGTACCTGTTGTTAGACAGTCAGTGTCCTGACCTTGGGGAGGTACCACGAATGGCAGTGGACTGCTCACTGTGGCCCACATTGTCTGATTGCCATAATTTATAATCGCTTCAAAGCGATTTATAAAATCTTGGCCAACCACAAATGGAGCCCGGAGTGAGTCAAGTTCAGACACATATACCGGGTGGTATAGTGACATCTCGCCAATCTGCATGTGAACCATGGCTATTAGGGTTGTTCTCGTCTTTGCGAGGCCCTGTTGCTCACCATAAGTGTATTTCACAAAGGGTATTTGCCTGTCAACATCGTTAGCGGCGGTCCTTAGCTCCTCAAACAGTTCGGCTGACATGGTAGACACGTCTGAGCCGCTAACCAGGAGCGCTTCTTGCGCGAGGACCCCTTCCAATGTGAGTGGCAGGTAAGCTCTCTTAGCTATCCCCCTTTTTATAAAGTTACACAGAAACCGTTCAGGTTTTTCCACACGTTTCTGTGTACGTGTGACTCTGTCTGTGTAATCGTCGTCGCTGTCAGCATCATGATGGCTGTCTGCCTCATGACCTTCAGGATACGGATTTTCAGCAATTTGTTTGCTGTCAGCATCTGGACTTTCAGGACGCTGATCATCAGCAATTTGTCTGCCGTCAGCGTTTATGTCAGTGTTGACGTTGTTGTTGTCAACTGTGTGCACTGAGTTGTTGCAAAAGCCAGTGCTGCGCGTCGCTTCGTCAGGTTGAACAACGTTGTTTGTGTTATCATCAAGGACAACGTCACACGTTGTGTCAGCTTGGTCAACCACTGTAACATTCAAATCATTTGACAAACAACTCACAACCTCAGTCACGTCCTCGCGCGGAGGCGCCGTTCCCATAATCTGGAGCATGTGTGACACTTTGCATGTCTCGAACTGTGCAGTTCGAGGGGCAGGGGCAGGAGGGCCGCTTCTCGGGGGTACATGTCGGGACAGACCACTTTTCAAAGGGTCACGGTTCCCAGACATCAACTTCTCTCGAAGTTCACCCACTGTGAGGCCTAGTTGAGAACTCTTTTGGTTCGATCTGAACCATCTTGGTTCATCTAGAGAGCGAACGCCTGCCTTATGTGGTTCCTCGCTCATCACAGGGTTTTCAACCTGAGGCGAAAGAGGAGCAATACTCCTTGTGAACCGGTCAGAGTCATTGTTCCAGCTGGAACTGATCTGTTGTTTGTTATCATGAAAAACCTGTGCCCTCTCGCACTTTGAAGGAGAGGGAACCTCTTCTAATGTCTGCGAGTGGGATGTGACCTTTTGACCTGTACAAACCTCTGATGGTATCCTAGGTTGTATTTCGGCCTCAAAAACTGACGCAGCATATTGTCTTATCACTTCCATAGAATCTTTTTTGCAATCAACCAGAAAATGAACACATTTCATTTGAAAAGGCATAAGATTCATAATGAAAAGACGTTTAAACTCCACATTTTCCTCTAATCCAGGGGCAGTTTTGCCCCCGGAGTAGACCGAGATTAGCCTGTCGTAGAATGACAGGGGATTTTCCCACTTATCCTGACGGACGTTCCGTGCAGCCAAGTAATTAGCATACGATGAAGCAGATTCCCCCACTTTGCGGGAAGCACGGGCAGGAATCCCAAGGCCCCCATCCATCCATCTAGGATACACAGAACAAGAGGCCTCCTCAGGTGGTTCACCTGTTTGAACGTCTATCTTTGTACTGATGTTCTGTGAAAAATCAAATAACGTGGGTCTCATTTCACAGTGTGTATTCTCACCATGTGATGCCAGGATGTGAAATTAAATAAAAAAAATCAGTGATTCCTATTAATTTGTCGACCTGTGACAAGGTCAAACAAAATTGGCTGTATTTTGTCTGACTTTGTGAAAATCAAGACAAAAAATGCCTCCTGTGTTATTTTAAACTTGCACTCTAAAAACAGGGACAGAGAGCTAGTTTTGCACAGAATTGATGATAAAGGTGTCAAATTTTATCAACAACAGACATGTCTGTATTAAATCTGTGTAACTGTTCTGCCATCAACATTTGATTATACGTGAAAAACAAATGAAAGGGTGCTGTGTGTACAATATTCTCAAAATGTTTCCCGTTTAAAACAGGAACATTCAACCTGTACACATTACAGGAAGACTACGTCTTCTAATGTAACCAGCAGGGGGCACAGCGCTGGAAGTGAGTTTATCACAGCGACTGTAATTTCTCTATCTGACCGCTATAGAGGCGCTGTTATCACCAGCGAGCGAAGCTGCAGCTTTTAGCCCACAGACATCTAACACGGATGAAAAGCATCAAGCAGACAGACCCAAAGCGTTACGTGATACAGCTTCAGAGCCCCAGGCTCACAAAAACGAAATCATGTGAGCAAAATCGGTTGAACTGTGAAACCTTTTAAACTGCGTTTAAAAGAAATAAGGTCGGTCCTCATAAAACCGGCAAAATCGGTGTCACGTGACCTGGTCACATGGCGATCGGCAGTCTCAGAGCAACCGACTCAATCCACCCATTAAAATCTCAAAAACACCGCGTTTAAACAGTCTTTTCAATGACAGTAATGGACAAACAAGCACGGAAACTCGTCTGGGACAAGCAGCTGAAGTGAAAGTTGACGAGGAGCGGGGGCTTCACCCACTGCGCAAGCGTCAACACTTACAGCGTAATCGACCAATCACAGCGAAGACAGAACTGTAGTTCTAAAACCCAAGTGTTCATGGGAAATTGTGTCTTCCAAACCTAACGCCGCCCACGTGCGACGTGCCGTTCGAACGGTGCGTTCACGGACCTGCGGTCTCTTGAACTCTAGCGAGGAACGGATTTTTAACGTTCTAAAACAGTCATAAATATCGCAAAACACCGCGGTTAGGCCAGTCTTCGACGATATTACGTGCATAGAACTGAAACAACACAGATAAACCGTCAGAAATGTGTGCAAAATTGAATCTGACAACCAGAGTCCACAGAAACCAACGTTCTTGAACGCGACACACAATGGACCAATCACAGCGTTTTAAGCAGCCATCTTGTCGGTACCGTTTAGCCTAGCTCGACCCAAAGTACTGGACTCACTTCCACAAAATAAACGACTTTTACACCGCAGAAAAATTCTGTTAACGAGCACAACACATCCAAGCTAACCCCACGCCCCCAGGGGAGGCAGCACGCTAACTGTGTACAACAACGGACTTTACGTCAAACGGAACCGGATCTCGGTCCGGCCCAAAGCGGAGTGGGTTTTTCCCGAACCTCGGCCAACAACACGTTGTAACAGATTAGGTAAAATGGAGCAGCAAAGAGTGAAACAGACGTTTAACAGTAAATCGCAGATGCAATAAAATGAAGCAGAGGTGACACGGCGGTCACAAAATGGAAAAATGCATGCAGCCTCGCGACACGTATGAACGTCTCACAAGCACAGACAAAACATTCATCACTCAGCAGCTTCAAACAGACGTTGAAATGTGAAATAAACAATAATTCTATCGGGAAATAATCCAGACAATGCCACGATCAGCAACTCCCGGACACTCCACCAGCCAGAACTATTCTTATAAGCCCAAAACCAGGATGCAAACTAATGCCAACAAACACCGTAACATCAAGCTACACAAAACAACTTAATAAACGTTCCAGGAACTCGGACGAGCCACCAATTGTAATAGAATAATGCGGTTGGTAAGGTATTTAAACACTTACTGAGTCTGGCATTATTGTAGATGCGCAGTTTATGAGCAGACTTTAATCTTGCACAAACTGCCACCAAAGTGCGAGTTCTTCCTTTTTCCGATACTAAATTGTTTTTACTGTGATTAGACAAGAATGTAATTTCACAGGAGACTTCAATTTATATTGGTCTACCAAAAAAATAGACCTTTTATTGAAACTATCACAAAAATTACATTAAACATTTGTATCGATATTAGCTCTGATTTAATAACTACGTTGACAAGAATTCAAATTAAAACAAACAGACAGTTGGACCTTTCTGTTGGCACATTACTTAAAGTTTACCATGATGAAAACAAACATAAGGAGGAGTTTAAGGAGGAAAGATAAAAGATTGAAATGAAATGGTTGAATCTTATCTTGAGATGTTTAACCAGAGATAGCACCCTCTGCTCGGTTTCGGCTGGACGTCCGTCCCGTGATGAAACGGCTTTTACCTTCGTGAAGATGATCCTGTCTCAACTCCGGTAAATTAGTCAAGCCAGACGTGCATGCTGCTGCGTTTTACAGGCGACCACTTTCATCTTGCCACGGTCTCGAGACCGTCTGCGTCGGCCTCCCAGAGTAATGCCCAGCTCTGGTTTTGTTCAAGATAACTTCAGAAAGAGTGTCACCGCTTGGAGCTGTGACACTCGAAGGGGTTCACAGCTGACGTGCTGTTTGAACCTTTGCTGAAGACGTGGGTCGAGTTGGCACAATGACCGGGCGTCTCCAGCTTTCTCCAGGGAAGAGAAGCCAGTTGCGAGTTAGTTCTCTTCCAAAAACTAACTTCCAAATAGGAAGTGCCCATTATATGGGAGGCGGGATCTGACCCACCTCCTAAATGACTACTGGCTGAACTAACAAAATAAAAGATGGAAGTTTAATTCCATAGGCAGAAAGACTCTTGACGGACACCAGGAAAACTGTTTACATAAATCGGCCAGATGGCCTGCCTGTGAACACAGCTAATGTTATGTCTAACTTTCACAGACAAAACAGAGAAGGAAGCTGAACAGCTAACAGTTTACCCTGAACTGTGTCTTAGAATCAGAGCCTGCTTGCTTTTGCAGAAATAAAACCAGCAGAAGGCCAAAGCTCATGAAAGTAGCAGATCATCATTAAAATGACAAAATATACTGTAGATCAATTCTGAATTAACACACATTAAAGAGAAAGTTCAATCTGATTAATTAGTGTCCATTAATTCATAATAATTGTTAACCAAAATAGTGTTTACTCGTCTCCTTGAAGGCTTCAAGAAGGTGTAACACTGAGAGTTTCAGAGAGATGCAGAGAGGTGTACTTGAAGGTCAAGCCTAAAATAACAGAGGCTAGGTGTATCACTACAACATGATTAGCGAGTCTTCAGAGATGACTGGAAATATAATTTGAATTTTGCTTCTTACAGTGAGAGGAGGGTGGGGGGGTTAAAGGTCGGCAAGTGGGCTCAAGGGACTCTCTCAGAAACAGGTTTATTCTGAGACACATGGAACTTGGGGTGGATGCACATGAAGGTAGGTAATCTGAAACATACAGCAGATGGGTTTATTTTCTTAACCACAGGGAAAGGACCAATAAAATGGGGAGAAAGCTTCTTGAGAGTGTCTCTGACTTTAATGTCTCTAGTGGAGAGCCACATCTTCTGGCCCACTTGGTAAGTGGGGGCTAGAGAACGGTGGCTCTCAGCCTATTTCTTATTCTGCTCAGCGGTCTCTAACAGGGCCGTCTTAGTCTGATCATAGACCTCAGACTGTTAGTTAGGGAGGGACACAGACCAATGAAGTTTCAAAAGGCTACAACCCAGTGACAGAGGATGTGTGGGTGTTGTGTGCATACTCCACCCAAATAAGATGTTTGCTCCAGGAAGATGGGTTGTCCTCAATAACACAGCGTAGGGTAGCCTCCAACTCCTGATTAAAGCACTCAGATTGACCATTTGAGTGGGGATGATAACCAAATGCCAAACAATATGAGGCCCCCCAGGGTGATACCGAAGGTTTACCAAACCGATGAAGTAATTTGGGGTCCTCGGTCTGACGCAACATCCGTAGGGATACAATGAATCCAGCATACATGTTGGATCAACAAGTTTCCAGAGCTGAGGGAAAATTGACAAGGGGGATAAAGTGAGTTGCCTTTGAAAATCTGTCAATAACTGAAAATTACCATGTTTCCCTCGGGGTGGGAGGGGGGGGAGGGGTATTCCTCTAATTCATGTGTGCACATATCAAGAATACACCAACTTATTAAGAATGACAATGAGCATTCAACATATTGAAAAATAACACTGTTCATCAAATAACAATAGGTTATGCTTTGATTATATTTGAATTAGTACACTGTTATGTACCCCAGAATTTTTAATGTGTTTAAAAACAACAGTCTATCAGCTGACTGTTCCCTCCTGTTTTTTGTTTTTTTTGCTGCTGTAGTCTGCTGCAGCCTGCTGGTTCAGGAAGAACTCACTTTTTTTTACTCAGCCAAGTCCTTAATCAGGCAGCATAGGTGTTCACCTGCAGCTCCTGCCTTTATATTTCACAGGCAGTGCCTTGAGCAATGTGGAGACTTGATGGAGCAAGATCTGGCTTGCTGATCAAGTGTGGAAGCTGGACTTGTGTGAACCAAGTCCTGGTTGAAGACACTTTAAAGGTAATTAAACCGAGTGTTGAGACACAGTTTTAGAGTTGTGTGATATACTAACACAGGGAGATCTCCACCCTCTCTGATAGTTAGTGTGTGTGCTCCAGGGGGAATATAGTTGAGCTGTTTCGAGCTCTGAAAATGACTCTGGCTGCCTAAAGTAGAGTTTGGTGTAGGTTAAAGCACCTTAAGTGCTAGCTGTGATTAAGTTTTGGACTTAGGAGGATTGTGGTTGTGTATGAGCCTAGGAGGCTTAATTGAGTGACACTCTTTGTTCAGCTGTCCTGAAGGAGGACAACTGTGGTCCACTGGAGGATTGTTAATTGCTTTTTTCTCTTTTTGTCTATTTATTTGTACTTTTGATAGGTGAGGTTTGGTAGACTAGTTTTCGTATTTATTTCGTATTTTTACTTTTGGTAAGTGAAGGTCTTATTGGTTATAGGTAGATCGTTGCCTGGGGAAACACTACGGCCCTACCGGGTTGTGTTTGCCTGGGTGGCGTTTTCTTACTTTGGCCAGATTCACCTATCCATCTTTCCTTTGTACCTTCTTTCTTTAGTTTTTTTTTTTAGGGCGGTGTTCCAGGAGAAGACGCTCAAAGCCTAGTGGGAGAAGCCAGAAGGGACCTCACCAGCTTGGTCGCCCTTAGTTTTAGTTAATAAAATTCCTGTTAAAACTTCTTCTGTGTTCAGTGTCCATAAATATGTTTTGACTGTTTTTCGGTCGTAACATATTTAATGGGATGCTCGTCCGGGATTTTGAACAAGACAGGAGCTAGTTTGTTAAACCTTTGGTAGAAGCAGTATTTGATGGGGGCTCACATATGAGCTAGTGTTTTGGTAGAGGTAAATTGCTGTGGTGGTGGCTGTTTTGTGGTGGTGTTTTTGAATGCAGCAAACAACGTTCACTTGCAGTCCGGATATTTTAATACTGTTGTATTTGGTGAAGTGAACGGTCTACTATCTTGTGTTTGTGAACATGGAGTACAATTTAGACAGTTTTGTAGAGGATCCTACAGTTAATGCTCTAGCTAACTGCACAAAAGAGCAGTTGTTGTGTGTAGCAGAACATTTTGAGATCAGTGTAGATAAACGTACTAGGAGGGAGGCAATAGAAAATGAACTGGTCGCAGAGTTAGCTCGTATTGGGGTTTTTTTTGCTGAAAGGGTTTCAGAAAGTCCTATGAGGACTCCAGTATCTTATACTGTAGATAAAGAGATCCGTTTGAAAGAACTTGAACTGGAAATGCGAAAAGCAGCAGCTGCCGAGAAAGCCGCTCAGAGAGCTGCTGAAGCCACAGTGAGAGTCGCTGAGCTGGCTCAACAAACTGCTCTAAGGGAGAAAGAAATGTTACTTGAACAGGAGCAAAGAAAAATGGAGATGGATGCATGAAAAGCAGATGCAAAAATACGCATGAAGGAGCTAGAACTTGGAGCTAATCCTTCTCAACCAACTACGCCTACTTTTGATGTGAGTAACAATTTATCATTTGTACCTTCATTCAATGAGAGTGATGTAGACAAATATTTTGTCCTGTTTGAGAAAAAAGCATACACTTTTAAGTGGCCTGAACATGTTTGGCCATTGCTGTTGCAATGTAAATTAACTGGGAAAGCTCAAGATGCTTATGCGTCTCTTTCGATAGAAGATAGTAATGATTACACAAAAGTAAAAGAAGCTATTTTGCGTGCATATGAGTTAGTCCCTGAAGCATACAGGCAAAAGTTACGGAAGTTAAAGAAACTCGAGAGTCAGACTTATGCTGACTATATGAGGGAAAAAGAAATCCTCCTTAATCGTTGGTGTGCAGCTAGTTCTGTAACTAATTATGAACAGTTTAAACACTTGATATTAATGGAAGATTTTAAGAACTGTTTACCAGATCGAGTAACTACTTATCTGAATGAACATAGAGTGTTGGAAGCTTCTGAAGCTGCTGTTCTAGTAGATGAGTATATGTTGACCCATAAGCTCAGTTTTGAACGTCCTAAATATGAGAAACCTGCTGTTCCTGATAAAACTAAAACAAACGGTTTTGAGTCTCCTCAATTTTTCAGACCCATAGGTAACGGAAAGTCGAGAGGACCTGCTGCGTCTCACAGGGAGAGTGGTACGTTTGTTGGGCATAGGGAAAGTAGAGCATCGTTTGGACGTGGAACAACTACAAAAGATAATGTGGTGTGGTTTTATTGTAGACAAGAGGGTCACATTAGCACTCATTGTCCTAAGCTAAAACAAGATCCTAAACCAGTAGCTCTGATTGAAACCCTGAATAATCAGTTATCTCCCACTGCAGATCTTCCTGAACATGATGGATTTCGGCCGTTTATTATGGATGGATTCATCTCTACTTCTAAGACGGGTAAAAAGGTACCGATTAAAATACTGCGAGATACCGCTGCTTCTCAGTCTTTCATTCTAGAAGGTGTCCTACCCTCTGATGAACTTGAGATTATTACTTTAAATATGTTTTGACTGTTTTTCGATCGTAACATACACCGTAAAATTAAAGTATTTTATGATTTAATGTGTTTTGATTCAAATTAATAAAATAAAGTCAGTGTTCTGCGTTTCACTGAGAGTTTCAGTGAAAAAATGTTTCAGAGAGATGAAAGCTTGTATCACTACAAAAAGCAT
>JBBPBX010013029.1:18816-39795 GCA_038048925.1 Garcialebias charrua
ATATATATATATATATATACAGTATATATGACAGTGACCATTTTGGATTTTGACATGGCAACCCAATTTTTGAAAGAAACCTTTCTTACTCCTACTTGCAGATGTAGCAACACAGCAACAAAGATGATGACCCCATTGCTTATTTCTCAAATTATCCAACTCAGAACATCCATCCATTATCTTTTGCCCACTTCTTCCATTTTGGGTCATGGGGGTCGCTGGTGCCCATATCCAGTAATCACTGTGCGAGGGGCAGGGTACACCCTGGACAGGTCGCAAGTCCCTCACAGGGCCACATAGACAAACGAGACAAACAACCATTCACTCTCTCACTCACAACTAAGGACAATTTAGAGTTACCAATAGGCTATATGCCACGGGGGGTCGTGACGTACTTCTGGTAAAATGCCGCCCACCTCCGCCACTTCCGGTTCCCATCCACTGCCGTTGTTGCTAGCGTTAGCTCCTAGTAGCAGACCATGACAACAACCCGAAACGGGAAACGGCTGCGCGCTACCGGCACTACACGTGAGTACCGTTGTGTCCGCCCACCGGTGGGAACAGCTGTTCCGGGGGGGGTTTCGGCGAACATTTATCGCGGCTATCCATAGGGGGAACGTCGCCATAATTTTATATGGGTTTATATGTGTATAGAGTTATTATTGGTGTGTATGCCGATGTTTTATTAATTGTATTTAGTCATTTATGTTCGTGTCTTTCCCGCTAACCGGAAGTGCGCCGTCTGGGTAATGACTGCGGGAGTGCTGGAAAGGAAGCCCGTGGCATATAGGCTAGTCTAACATGCATGTTTTTTGTCTGTGGGAGGAAACTGGAGTACCCGGAGAAAACCCATTCATGCACAGATAGAACATGCAAACTCTTTCTAGAAAGGCCCCCGGACCGGGATTTGAATCGGGGACCTGCTCGCTGAGAGAAAGCAGCTCTACCAGTTGTGTGATCGTGCTGCCCCTAACTCAGAACATATAACTTATTATTAAATTATTATTATATTAAATGATGGTGGCCATCTTGAATTTTGACCTTTCAAAATCCTATGCTTAGATGCAGCCACACATCAAAATGGAAGTTAGTTCCTCATTTATTTTTCAGGTCATGCTCACAACATTCACGGATGTAAACATGGACAGACAGACAGACAGAAGGTACTGTATTTCCAATTCACCTTTTTCGCTCTGCGACAGGATACAAAATGAAGAAGCACAGCAGAGACAAAATACACACAAACCGCTTTTATTCACCCAAATCAATCATTTAGAATTTGTATTTAATTTCATTGTATCACTGTTACATTTTTCAAAACATTAAATGGGATGAATGTATTTTTAAATAAATGGTGCTGATTCTTGCTAGAAGCAAGCATCTTGTTTTATTTTGTTCTTAAGAGATTTTGTCTAAATCCAAAAGAAAAAAATATATAATCACCCAAAAACATAATCATAGTAAATCTTATCATTACTTCCCATTAACCATGTTTTATTTTTCTTTCTTCATTCTTTTAATCAAGATTTTTTTCACCCCATTACATCTTATGGTACATAAGGCCTGGGGCCTTTCAAAAGGTCACTCGAAGAGAGGTGGCTGGTGGTTCGGTTTGTTATGTCTCCAACCGTTCGTGGACTCCCCATCAGGGTTTCCATGGGGCTGGGGACTGGGACTCTGTCTCCCATATTCAGTTGGGAGCCGGAGCTGGATGGTTTGGTGTCAGAGGACGAACTCTGAGGATCCAGCTTCACATGAAGTTTCGACTGAAATGGCACAGAGGGTGCCACACTGGTACCACTTGGGTCAATACTGCTTCCGCTTGAGGCAGAAAGTTTGCTGCCGCCTGAACCATCCGTTTTTGGCTTGTCGATTTGGTCTCCGTCAGGGCTCTCCTGGAACTAAAACAGTACAAGGAAAGAAAACAGACAGAGTAAGCCACAGGAAAATAATTGTATGAGAACTCCCTCCATGCATAAAAAATAGCAATAACATTATTTAAAGGTCCACTAAAACACTACAGTGCCTCTTCTGGGTCAAGGGGAGTCATTCCCTCAAGTGGTAGAGTTCAAGTATCTGGGCATGTTGTTCCCGAGTGAAGGTAGGTTGGAGCAGGAGATGCATTGATGAATTGGGGCCTCATCCTCAGTAATGAGGGTGTTGCTTCAATCCCTTGATGTAAAGAAAGAAGTGAGTGGAAAGGCAAAGCTGGATATAGTTGTCCATCCAACCCTCACATGTGGTCATGAGGTTTGGATCATGATCAAAAGATTGAGATTCCAGATTCAAGTGGCTGAAATAAGCTTCCTTTGTAGGGTGGCCGGGCTCAGCCTTGGAGATAGGGTGAGGAACTCCTTCATTCAAGGGGAGCTCAGAGTAGAGCCGCTGCTTCTTCACATCAAAAGGAGTCAGTTTAGGTGGTTTGGGCATCTGATGAGGATGCCTCCTGGACGAAGTCCCTTTGGAGATATTTTGGGTATGTCCCAAGAAGAGGCCTTGGGGCAGACAGAATCTGCTGGAGGGATTGCATATCTTCTCTGGCCTGGAAATGCCTTGGGGTCCCCAGGAGCAGCTGGAGAGTGTCGCTGAGGAGAGAGAGTGATATCTGGGTTTCTCTCCTGGACATGTTCCCTGCAACCCAACCACGAACAAGCAGTAGAAGTTGGAGATGGAGCACACTTACCAATTTCATCCTTAGGCCTTCCTAACATTGGGTGATGACTTAACTATGGCATTTAAGAAAACCCAGCTAGTGTGTAAATTGTCTGTGCAGTCTTAGCGGTCTTCAGTAGTGAATTTAGAACACAGTGGACTTATTCATGTGATGATGTGTGTGTGATACATCACGGATGGCTTTGACCATGACTGACACTTTCATAGAAAGGTTGTGGTGGTTTATTGACATGCCGTGAGCATGTTAGGGTCTTGGATACTGGGGTATTGTGATGGCAGTTTTTCAATTAAATCTTTGCAACACTCTTGGTGGCATAGCTGGTATGCACATTGTGTACCACGGCCACTCTTGCTACAACCAGGTTTTAATTAGAGTTGGATCCTGCCAGAATAGGATCTGGGAACTCTCTTATTTTGACAGGGTGCATCTCGGTATCTGTTTGCTTGGATCCAGTGGCTCTCAGGCTTAATAATAAAGTTATGAACAAATGTGACTGTCTTGAACTGATAAAACCTATATTGGACATGTAATTAGAAAATGACTAAACAAGCACTCATTTTAAAACATAAAAGCCCCTTACGAGTTTTTTATACCACTGCTCCTTTAAGTAAGCATTTCAACTTCTACCCTTAAAAAAATCTCTGCCCCTAAAAGTACAGTCATCGGCAATTTAATTAAAAACACAAAAATATAATTAAACAGCACAACTAAAATGCAAAATCAGTCTTACTGTTTAAGTAGGTCATTAATAACATTTTGATTATTTACTTAAAATATGAGAGGAATGTTCGAAGGGTAATTACATTATGTAGCTACATCACATATCAAAACAATTGTGCCAATTTGTCAAAATAACAGCTGTCAAAATGTTAAAAAGACAGTCCAATTTAATTTAATTAAAAAACAATAAGTCTTCTCGTACAACTAAACAACCGAGAATTGAAGCACCTGAATGCAGTGACAATGGAGATACTGGAGCAGGTATGAGGATGCTTGAGAGAAGCAGAATGTGCTCTATTCACACAAGGAGAGCTGTTGGTCAGGCAACTTCGTCTTGCTCTCTAAAATAGTTTTTGAATAAAGTATTTACAAATGTAGGTAAACATAGATGTTTAAAACCTGTTAAAATACACCAGAATGTAGAAAATGGCATCTACTTTATTCTAAATTTCTGGGGGAGGACCCCCAGACCAGCATCCCCCACCTACCCATTTGTGTTCCAAGATTGTTTGGTTTACAAATTAAGCACTGGCTACAGCCACTAGAATCCAGCCATGCTTTCACCATACCTTCACTGTGCAGCTCATGACTTATCAATGATTTCTATGTACCAGTAAATATCTCAGACACTCCTTTATTCAACTTTTGGGTGCAAAACAACAATCATGTCTCATCTAGGTCAGATCTGCTGGAGGAGGAAGGACAATGGATGAATGTGGCTGTGTCTCAATTCAGGCGCTGGGTCCTCATGAGGACCCAGCCTAGCTGGGCCGAGTAGGCCACACACTCACAAGGCTGGGTGGGCTGGACGAAACTGCTGAAATGGGACGGTCTAGCCTTCAGGTTTGTGTGATTACGTACTTCTGCCTTACGTGCGGCAAACGTGTTTTCATCAGTGCCCACGTAGTTCCGCCTAGTTTGCTGCTCGCGGGAAAAACAAATTGGATCCAGAATCGATGGTTTGTAATTTTTAGCTCTGTCCGTATTGAGCTGTTTTTAAGGTTGGCAGATGATACGAATATGGTAAGTAGAAGCTCTGACGTGCCGTTGTATTGCTATAAATGGTAGCATACAGCTAGCTGTAGCTTGTGCTTATTATTCAACATTAATCACATCTGTTTCGGTCGGTATTGTTAAAAGACATTTTCTCCCGTGAGTTATCCAGCTCAGCCATCTCGAAATTCCCGCAAAATCTCTGCTGGCGCTACGAATTCATGGATAGCCTCCACCAGAAAGGATACTCGGATGCATCCTCAGATTTCGACAGGAAGTAGGCCGCATTCCTCGGCCGCATGAGGAGGAGTCTTCGAATTCGGACAGTCCTCCGCGCGGGGCAATGACGTATGCGGCCGACAAATGCGCACTCATGAGGACCCAGCCCCTGAATTGAGACACAGCCTGTGTTTGAGACTGCTCAGATTTTCTTTTTCATTGCAGAAAGACTGAAACAGATTGTGGAGGCCCGGAAATCACCCAAAATTTGTTTCCATCTGCATGGAAATAATCTGTGGTCTCCTAATAATTTCCTCATTGGGTATTAATAGAGCACAATAAAATTAAAAGTTAAAATTAGCTTTGTACTAGCTAGCAATGTGTGATGTTCTAGTTGCATCTTGACACAACCCAGCAGTCACACCAAGGTGAGGCCCAGCACATAGTTTTCTTGTGGATAAGTATCATTGTGGGAATGTGCTGTTGATGAATAGAAAATGGTCAGGGTGCAGGAGAGCTTTTCTGGGATGTGGAAATTAGACAGAGAAAACCAGTTTGGTAGTAGTATTAGCATCATGAATGCCTACGAACTGAAGGAGATTTTCCAAATTTACCGCACTCCATCTATGGCATTAACCAGAGTAATGGGAATCTTACTACCTGCTGATTCTAAACTTTTGTTTTCCTTCTTTCGGCTGCTCCCTGCATTAAAGGTGACCACAGCGAACTAAGTCGCACGAAGACTTGGCAGTTATTTTATGCCGGATGTCCTTCCTGATGAAACCACAGATCACCAAGCTATCATAGCCCTCTGTGTGGAGCAGAGAGCTGCTAGGACACTTGGAGAAGCAGATGGTGGGGGTTAAGGGCCTTACTTTAAGGCCAAGAATGGACAAATGAGGGTGGGGGCAGGTGTGTGTGCTTCACCTACCCCACCCACATTTTTGATGTTGTCGGTACAGGGGCTTGAACCGGCAATCTTCAGATCACAGGCCCACCTTCTCGAACCTCTGCACCACCACTCCCACCCCTGCTGATTCTAAACCATGGTGGGAAAATGGAATGGAAACGTAAAGACAGTGTGCTACCTGCATCTATCATACAGAACATCACATCATCTGCAAAAATGTAGTTTTCTTCACATGGCAATGTAAAACTGACATTTGCCACATTTTTCTTGACTGTTAAAGGCTTTATGTCAATATTCCGTCAGGCAGAAATGATGAAAGGCCCTTGCTGGTTTTTTATTTGTTTGTTTGTTTGTTTTTTGCTAAAAAAAATGTTTCATGCCTAATCCTAATACAACTGTACTGTTGTGGCATGATAATTACAGTGCCTGTGAACTAATGCTTGTGTCATCAACTCTTGGCTAAAACTGACCCAGTAATGGTCATTTTTGACAGATCCATCAGCACAACTGAAAACTGAAAGTTATGCAGCATAACTCATGTTCCCTGAAGGAAGGGAACGAGGTGCGACATACTTGCTATGGGAATTGCGCCCCCGCGTGATTACCTGAAGGAATACATTCACGCCTTTTACGGCAGGGGGCGTCACCCCGCGCCAGAGGTACCGCCCTTTAGGTACTTAAGCGACTGACGCCCCTCCAACTGTCTCCAAAATTGCACTTCACCGAGCTTTCAGCATTGAAAAGGGCCAGCTATGTTGCACCTCGTTCCCTTCCTTCAGGGAACATGAGTTATGGTGCATAACTTTCAGTTCCCTTTCAGTTTGGTCTCTCGGTGCAACATACTTGCTATGGGAACGTAATTCATTCATGCCCTTGAAATGCTCAGTAAAATGCCTGTTAGTGTGAACGCCTACCCTTGACCAGAAGGCATCTCAAAGCTACTTTCTATTGTGTATTAGAAAGAACAGCCTGAGTGACATCACACACAGTAACATCCAAACTGTAGTACTTTGTAAAAGTGTTTAAATAGCTCCAGTTCGCAGCAGCACAAATGTCTGCAACTGACACGCCCTTGAACAATGACCAGGAAGTGGCCAAGCCCCTGGTTGAGTGAGCATAGACTCCAGGGGGCACTTGTTGACCTTTGCTACCATATGCCCTTTTAATGGCCTCCGTCACCCAATGTGAGAGAAGCCGTCTTGATAGGGCCTTTTTCTGTAGCAGGTGCGGCAAAGAAGACGAACAGTTGGTTTGTTTTCCTCCATTCGGCTGTTCTCTGCATGTAGGTGTGTAAAGCCCTCACTGGGCAGAGAGCCTGTAGCCTTTCCTGTTCCTGAGTGAGGACGGGAGCAGGTGGAAAGGAGGAGAGATCAAAGTCTAGACTCCTATGGTTCAGAGTCAAGACCTTGGGAGTGTATGCGGGATTAGGCCTTAGTGTGACCTTTGACCCGTCAGGGGCGAATCTGGTACACATTGGATGTACAGACAATGCATGGAGGTCACCCACGCGTTTCGCCGAGCAAAGAGCCAGGAGAAGAGCAGTTTTATAAGATAGAAGATCTATCTTAATCTCGCTCAGAGGCTCAAATGGCGGGTCGCAAAGAGCCCCCAAGACCAGGCCAAGATCCCAACCAGGGGTCAAGGTCCTGCTGGGTGGCTTGGTTCGAAGCACACCTTTCATATATCTCATTATGATTGGATGTGCTCCAGGAGTCCTGTGTCCCCAGCCCTCGTGACAGGCAGAGATAGCTGCAAGGAACACTTTAATCGTTGAATAAGAACGACCCTTTTCCAGTAAATCCTGAAGGAAAGTTAGTAGTTGAGCCAGGTCGCAAGCATAAGAAATTATATTTCTTTCTGAGCACCAGGCTTCGAAGATGCACCACTTTTGTGCGTATAGAGACTGTGTTGACCCGGCACGGGCATTTTGTATGGTTTTCACCACATTCTCAGGCAGGCCCGAAGCAATCGCCTGTCCTTTTCAGCTAACAGGCTGGAATTAATTCCAGATCCTGGCCTAAACAGCTGGGCTACACCTTCCTGTGTGAGTCTTTGAGGGTCAACCAGGTTGGGGAGTGGGCCTCCATGTTGATGTGTTAACAGACTTCCCTGATCGAGTCTCCTCGAAGACAGATGGAGTCTATTCATTTTATTAGATTGAGTCGGGACAGGAAAGCTGCTGTTTCCTTCCAAAACAGGATTTATTGGATTGAGGGGTTGCTGCTTCTGTAAACGAGCAGATCTCCTGATTCCAATTGTTGTCCCACCCGGTGGGATACTGTTATGTGGGAGCAAGTTTGATGCAGCTTTGTGAGGAAATCACATGCTGCTCTTCTACCGCTCGAGTGTTGCATGTCCTTCATGAATAATAAAGGAGCAGCAGCAATGTGTGAACATGGGGATGGTCCTTTGTGATGGCAGACTCAAGATAATTTGTTGATAAGGAGCCCAGTTTCCTTTCAAAATCAGGAGGAAAATTCTGGTTTGACTCCGATCCTTTTACACACATAGTAACGTGATCACAGCCACTGCTTTGAGGGTGTGAAAATTGTGACTGCCTTGGGGCATCTGACGTGCTCTCCTGTGGTGCGAACCTGTCACTTGTTCATCTGGTTAGTGTATTAGCCGGCCCCTTGTTCATAATGGAGCGGGAGCTGGGACACGTGCCCTTTCCCACCTGTCTTTGCGAAAGGTGTAGGGTCTGTTCACAGACGCCTCTGGGTCTGTCTTCTGGAGACAGATCCTGAGGCACCCTGCTGGGGCTTATTGAGTAGGCTGGCACCCCATGAGCCGTGAGGGAGGTGGATGTGCCCCCACCCCCCCTTTATGATGGCTGACCGGCCAGAGAAACCCGTACTGTTGACATTATTTGTGTTGGTGTTTTTTTTTTCAATAAAACAGGGATGTGCTGTTTTATGAGTTTTATTCGTGCTTACGTGCAACGACATACATGACATACATGATTTGATGTCACTCACAACAGGGAGAACATGGTTTGTGCATGCAACAGAGTTATCAGCCATTTGTACTTTGCTACAAATAAAGTCTGAACAATGAGCGAACATCCCCGTTACCGCGTGGGCGGGAGGTCGTATAAAATGTAAACGTGGGCCTGGTTCATCAGGCACGTTTTTGACGAGTGTCCCGGCTCGCCGAGGAGGCCCTATGCCTGCTCGCTTGGCGTGGGACAAACCTATTTTTGCTCCATGCGTGCTCGGAGCGAGGTTGGTTCGGCGGGGTTCTCTGCCAAGGCTCTTCCTCGTATGCTGTCCGCTTCTATGGAGGCGCACGCGTCGTCGAGCGGTGCCGCGGCTGTGCAGGTCTGCCTCCAGCAGGCTCTCTGGGGAGGGTGAAATTCCGACGAGGAATGCCTACCCTGAGGGCTTTAGCCTGCCTGCGCCTTTGGTCCAGCTTGGTTTGGATTCGCTCCAAAGTCTGGCCAAAAAGTCCCTCCGTTTCTATCGAGTGGTGGAGAAAAGGCACCTTTTGTCCCTCCGGTAAATCCGTCAATGTCATCCACAGGTGGCAGATCGCGATGACCACTTCCGCCATACCTTTGCCCTGAGCCACAGCAGCTGTATCTATCATACGGAGAACAAAGTCTGTAGCTCTGCGGGCTTCGTCCAGTAATTCGGCAGCAGCTTGCTTATCCGAGGTTTCCTGCAGTTGTTGGAGTTTTTCTGCGAGGTAAGCCTGTATCATTGCGGACGCGTTCATGGCGCGCGCCACGAGTCCTTGAGCTCTGTAGCACTTCTCGAGAAGCGACGCTAAGGCTCTGCAAGCTTTGCTGGGAGAGTCGGTTTTGTTCCCGATGACTTGGGAGCTAGGTGGGACGCCAGTGTGTCCTCAATCTGAGGCGCGTTGGCTACTCCCACCTGATCCATGCCTTCCACGTCGAGGAATTGTGAGAGAGGAAGGAGCATGGGTGCTCGTGGCTGAGGCCAGGTGTGGATTAGTTCCGTGAGGAAGTCTGGGAACACGGGCATCCTTTACCTCATTGTAGCCTGCTGTTTTGAATAAAAATAGTTCCCCGCCAGCCTCGTGACCTGTTGGCGAGGCGGGGGTTCCGGCCAGGGCATGTTCAGCGCATCCGTTGCTCTGTGGCACAGGTCGAACAGGGCCGGGATGGAGAAGTCCGTTTCAGGGAGCGCAGGTATCGGGGTCTTGGGGATGTCCTCTCCCGGATCCTCGATTTCGAGTTCTGGTTCCTGCGTTGAAAATTCGCCCGAGGCTGAGATGGAGATCTCGTCTTCATTCATCATGCCTCTGGTGTCGAACTCGACTGTTAGGTCCACCATGGGAGCAAGCGGGTCAGGGCTGTTGTCCCATTCGACGCGCGTGCTGTCGTGTAGAGCCATGTGTTAGAGCTCTGGGGTCGGAGTGAGGGTCTCCGTGGTGTCTGGGTCCTGTGGACCAGCTGAGCTTCCCATGGCCTTAGCCACGAGGTCCACCCGATGCCTCAGCACCGCATCCAGCATCTGGCTGCAGTGTGGGCAAGAATCGGGCACGTCCAGAGCTTGTCTTGCATGAAATATACCCAGGCAGACTGGACAGGCCTCATGGGTGTCCGTCGCTGCGAGGGAAAATCCACAGCCGCTGGGACAGACGCGCGAGGTTGGGCTCGCCGTCCCGCTGGTTTTCCTTTGAAGTTTTGTCTTTCGCTTTCCCTTCTCCGGAGGCATGTCCAAGATAAGGTGAGCGAGACCTTCCAGAATCCTTTTTCTTCGTTGTTCAAGTGTCTCCTCCGTCGTGTCGCTTTCGCTGGCTAGCCCGCTAGGTATGTTAGCCGGGGTAGCGGTTGTGGCGTAGTTATAACGCCATTGAGCGAAGCAACCTGTAGAGAGAGGAGAGAAAAAAAACTTCGAGGTTATAGAAATGTATGCAGGGAAAAATTATCTGTGCGCTCTATGCAGGGAGCGAGCTCACCTCAAGTTGAGCGATGGAGCAGCAGAGAAGTCCCGCGAAGAGAGGTAGTTCAGGTTTTGTGAGGTGAAGGGCAAAAAGAGACAGTTGGAGGGGCGTCAGTCGCTTATGTACCTAAAGGCCGTACCTCTGGCGTAAAAGGCGTGAATGTATTCCTTCAGGTAATCGCGCGGGGGCGCAATTCCCATAGCAAGTATGTTGCACCGAGAGACCGAACTGAAAGGGAACCTAGGCATACTGCAGTCAAAAAGTGTTAATTTACAATCTGGTTAAAGGGTAATCAGTGGACTGAGTTTTCTTCATCAGTCATGACTAAATTCCAGTCCAGGTCATCACTGTAAAGAGAAATGGTTCTTAATTTACCTACCTGGTAAACTAAAGATCATAACTATTAATTCCATGGTTTCATGGATTTATTTCCAGTTTTATTTTTGTGTGACAATGTTGAGATTGAGATGGCTTGAGGGGCTTTTTTTGGCCCCCAGGCCTTATTTGACCCATGCATGATGTAAACCCTGGGAAGGAAAGCAGGCAAACCAGGGGACATAAAGTGGCAATATTTATTTATTGAGTATTGAGTATTTCTTGACCTGTGTCTTCTTGTCCTTTTTTTCCTTGTTTTCCTTGTCACTGTCGCTGGAAGCACAGGAGCTGGAGTCCTGCTCATACACAAAACCAGTAACAGTCACTGACTCAGAAACAAACATGGAAAAGAAATGTAAATTGCTTCATCGCTCTATACCAACCTTCTTCTTCTTGTCTTTCTTCTTCTTGTCATCATCACTACTAGAAGAGTTCGAGTCCTTGGACTAAAAACATACAACGTCAACTTTAACTTTTAGAATGTCAAAAATAAGTTTTTTTTTTTGTTATTTTTTTTTTTTGGGGGGCGGGGTCTAACCATGTCTAATATACCTTTTTCTTGTCCTTCTTTTTCTTCTTCTTATCCTTCTTCTTCTTTTTCTTCTTCTTCTCATTGTCACTTGAAGAATCATTAGATGAAGAAGAATACTGGAGAAAAAAACAGTGATGATGGATCTTGAGGTTCTACAGTGAAATTTTTAATACACTGCCTGTCCAAAAGAAAATGCCACCTGGATTAAACTAAGCAAATAGGTACAAGCCTCCTATTGTATAATCACTGCATGGGCGATTATATTTCAGCTGGCAACAAATTTTTTGACCCCAACTGGTGCAATGAATTGCTTCTCATTTCTTAAACAACCATGTCGAAAGACATTGCGTTGTTGTGGAAAATATGTCAGTCTGTTTGAGAAGGGTTAAATCATTGGTATGCATCAAGCAGAGAAAACATCTAAGGAGATTTCAGAAACTACTAAAATTGTCCAATGCATTAATAAAAACTGGAAGGATAGTGGGGACCCATTGTCTTTGAGGAAGAAATGTGGCCGGGAAAAAATCCTGAATGATCGTGATTGCCGATCACTTAAAGGTTTGGTGAAATCAAATTGAAGAAAAACAACAGTATCACTCAGGACTATGTTCAATAGTGAAAGTAAGAGCATTTCCTCACACACAATGTGAAAGAACTCAAGGGATTGGGACTGAACAGCTGTGTAGCCTTGAAGACCGTGTACTGTAAAGTGAATTTCAATATTTTCTTCAATAAACATTATAAATGTCATAATTGTAATCTTGTAAATGAGTAAAAAGTCTCAAAATTGTAGCTCAATTAATTTTGGAGTTATAGATCAAACTTTGTTTAAAGATATGTCTGTTTCAGGATTTTTTAGCCGTGGTTTAAATGTGACCGCATTTCGTCACGCGGCCTAAAGCCCCACCCCTTTCAGCTCCAGCCGTATATAGTTTTTCGCCTCGGTGGATCCGTTCACTCGCGAATCGCAGATAGCATCAGATAGCAATAGCATAGATATTTTGTTCATTGTTAGCTAGCTAATCAATTATGCCTCGTTCCTGCATCTTCCCTGGATGTCGCAATGGTCAGGGCACGCGCTACCGACCGTCTCCCTAGAGGACACCGCCGCCGCCTTTCCTGCACCTGACGGCGGGATGATGTTGCATCCAAACTTAGTAAGTTGCCGTTTGTGCTTATTATTTTAAATAATCTAAGTGTTGACCATTTAGTGCACAGTAACTACCGAATGTAATAAATGTACAAATCATAACGTGTTTTTATACCGTGTGGTTTTAGACCGAGTCTCTGTAATAGGTGTTTCTTTTCTTTCTTTTTTCTTCTTTTTTTATTGCTAAGCCTGTGCCCTACAAGTTCACAAGCTCCTTTTTTGCTAAGAAAATGTGACAGGTCCATTGCATACTTAGTTATCAACGTGATTACTCTTTATTTTAATCACCAACACAGACCCCGCATGCGATGTGACCGGGTCGGACCGGGTGCAGCGAGTCCGCTCAAATAGTGCTTATTATTAAACACATAACAGCGTAGTTACGAATTATAGTTGTGTCCTCAACTTTAAAAACAAAACCAGAGTTGTTAGTGCACTAAAAACAGCGTAACTCTTGGAAAAATGAGCTGCTGTTACAGCCAGAACTCAGATAAAAACAGAGCAGGTTTACTGCTGCACCTGTCTGCCTCTCCACACACACAGCTCAGCTCAGAGGGCAGGACACCGGCGCAGTACTGCGCTGAAACCACGCCCGCGCGCTGACACGCCCCCAGCGTTTCAGACCAGGGCACAATTATGATTTTTCATTATTATACATGCGAACCAGGGCACAATTATGATTTTTCATTATTTTTGAGAATTTTATAAGGTAAACAATGTTTTTAATCAGTCAGATTTATATGGGTGATTAATAACACATATTTATGCCGTGTGACAAACTCAAAACACAAATTTAATTTTACTTTACACGGTCTTTAAGAAAACCACTAATCATTGAGGCTAACTGGAGAAGAAAAAAAGCTTCAATTAGCTAGGGAGCATAAAGATTGGACTCTGGAGCAATGGAAGAAGGTCATGTGGTCTGATGAGTCCAGATTTACCCTGTTCCAGAGTGATGTGTGCATCAGGGTATGAAGAGAGGCAGGTGAAGTGATGCACCCATCATGCCTAGTGCCTAGTCATCAATGCAAGATCTTGGTGAAAAATTAATGCAACACTGGATTGAAATAGATCTTGTAACATTGCAGAAGCTTATTGAAACAATACAGTGAATGCATGCTGTAATCAAAGCTAAAGGCTGTTAAACTAAATATGTGTGTGACCTTTTTTTTTGGTGGCAACTTTTTTCTTTTTTTTTTCTTTTTTTTGGCCAGGCAGTATAGTTTTGATGAATAAATGTGAACAAAAGTATAAAATAAACATGAAAATATAAACCATTTTACCTTCTTTTTCTTCTTCTTATCCTTCTTTTTCTTCTTCTTCTTCTTTTTCTTCTTTTTCTTCTCATCATCACTTGAATAATCACTGGATGAAGAGGAAGAAGAATCCTGGAGAAAAAACATTGATGATAGATGTTGAAGTTTTACATTACAATTTTTGAATATATTTTATTAATAAATGTGGACAAAAATCCATCCATTCATTCGTCCATCCATTCATTATCTTCCGCTTTTTTCAAAGTCGGGTCGTGGAGGCAACAGCTTGAGCAGGGAGGTCCAGACATCTCTTTCCACAGCTACCTCTTCCAGCTCTTCTGGGAGAACCCCAAGGTGATCCCAGGCCAACCAAGAGACATCGTCTCTCCAGCGTGTCCTGGGTCTTCCCCGGGGTGTCCTCCCATTTGGAAATGCCCAAATCACCTCCCTAGGGAGGCACCCAGCGAGCATCCTTGCCATATGCCCAAACCAACTCAACTGGCTCTTCTGGATGTGGAGGAGCAGTGGTTCTACTCTGAGTCTCTCCAAGATAACTAAACGTCTCGCCCTATCTCTAAGGTAGAATTCAGCTACTCTGAGGAGGAAACTCATTTCAACCTCCTGTATCCGCAATCTCGTTCTTTCTGTCCCTACGCAGATCTCGTGACCATGGGTAGGAACGTAGACCAACCGGTAAACAGAGAGCTTTGCCTTACAGCTCAGCTCTCTCTTCTCCAAAACAGACTGGCACAGAGTCCACAATACTGCAAATGCTCCACCAATCCATCTGTCAATCTCACGCTCCATTCTTCCCTCACTCATGAATGTAGGGTCATACATTACTCTCATTGGGCCTCATGCACGAACATGTTCGTATTTTTATCCTAAATTTCTCCTACTTTTGTTCGTATAAGCGTTCGTACGAACATGCCACGTCAGATCCAACAAACTCTTCTATCCTCCGGGAAAGTGTGTAAATCATGGTGTAAATGAGTTGCGTACGTTGATGAATTCCACCTGTTCTAAACACCTGCGCGTGCACGCCGAGAGCTTATTTACATAATTCCCACCCCTCAAAACACCATATAAGGCTACGCCTCCTGCCTCAGACAGCAGGAAGTGTCCATTCATTCAAAATCAAGAAGTAAAAAGAACTTTACGCGTTCGGAGATTGAAGTTCTGCAGTCGCGCTGTCCCGCACCGCTACCCCCCCCCCCCCCGCAAGTGTCGGATGGTCAAATAATTTTAATTTTAGTGTAACTGTGTTACATTATAGTTTCACTTATTCAGAAGAGCTGTCCCGCACCGCTACCCCCCACCCCCACCCCCCGCAAGTGTCGGATGGTCAAATAATTTTACTTTTAGTGTAAACAACTGTACATTATAGTTTCACAACAAAAGAGCTGTGGGTGCGCCTACCCCCCACCCCCCGCAAGTGTCGGATGTGTTTTTGAACAGAAGCATTTTAAAGTGTCTCGAAACTACAGTTAACTTCATATTAATATAGTGCATGTTCTCCCGTGGGTCGTACAGTATCAGAAATAAAGAATAAATGGTTTGATCTGAAAATGGTTTCAAAAAAACATCTCGCCGCAGCACGGACAGGAGGTGGTCAAGGATTGACCACCTCTTGTCATGTTGGCACGCGTCTTGCTGTGTTTTGCAGCACAAATGAGTCATGCGCGTTCCTCCAGGCCATCGCGCAACCACATAGCAGGTTATATTTCGAATCAGATATAATTTGGACATTTATGGAGTGGTATTGCTTCCGAATGGGAATGCGTCAGGTGAAGGTGCTTTGATCCGTATGTGTGTACAGTCTACTCGATGGTGTTTGGCAGTCCAGCAATATGAAAATCAGTCTTAATTTGTACTTGTTCTGCGGCAGTGTACGGGAATTTTATGTACCTGGGTGTTAATATGAGGAGCGGCTTTGATAAGGGGGAGCGCACGACTCACTGAAGCCTGCGCGACACACCAGACAAATTAAACTTAAAATTATAATTCTAATTCAACCAGAATAACCTATTGTCAAGAATAATTATGGTGCGTGATATTTTAAAACCCAAAATATTTTCTAAATAACGAAATATGAAGTTATTAGTGAAGGAAATCCCGTCTGGATAACAGCGGACCGACTGCTCGTAAATTATACGACAAGTCCGGACCACACGTAAATTTTGTTCGTATCTGAAAAAAATCCTAGGATACGAAAACATTGTTGAATGCCACAAATGATCCTAAATCACTCGTACGCACAGTTTAAGAACAAATCTGTGCGTACGAACGGTTCATGCATGAGGCCCATTGCATATAAAGATGAATATGTTGAGTTAGCAGGTCAGTATGGACAGCAGAGGACTGAATATTTGATGACTGGGGACATTTGTTTTACCATTTGGTGTTTAATTTAATTTAATTTTGTTTTAAAGGGATCCCACACGAAACAGAAGAAGCACTTGTCTCGAAGGATGGACTTTCAGTAATGTACACAATCTTTTACTGAAAGTGCAAATCCAAAATTAACCCTTTCTGTTCAGAAATATTATAAATCCAAAGTGTAACTGCTTTACATTTATATACTGACAAATATTGTTTTCCATCTATCCATACATATATACATGCATGCATACATACAGTACATAAATACAGTATACGTACATATATACTGTATACAGTATACGTACATACCTCCTTCTCCTTTCCGTTTTACGGAATTGGTGCCTATCTCCATCAGTGTTGCAAGACACGGGACACCCTGGACAGGTCTCCAGTCCATCATAAGGAGACACAGAGACAAACGAGACAAACGACCATTCACTCTCTCATTCACACCTAGAGACAATTTAGAGTTACCAGTCAGACTACCATTCATGTTTTTGATCTGCGGGAGGAAACTGTAGTAGCTAGAGAAAACCCATGCATGCACAGATAGAACATGTAAACTCCACCCAGAAAGATGCCTTCGCCAGGAGGCAACCCTGCAAACTTCTAGCTAAGGGGTTACAGCTCTAACCCCTGCTGAGCTATGCCACCTGTAGTGTGTTTTTCTATTCTAGAAACAAACACTTTGGAAAGAATATCTTGCAACTGTAGACCCAACCTGCGGTCACTGAAACACAGCCAGTTGTGATAAATAAAGAAAAAAGTGTTTTATTTTCAATAAATCTAAATATACAATGATTGTTTCAACTGACCAGAGATAAATCAAACTTTCTTGATTTTTTGAACTGAGGATTGTGACTTCTGAATGTAGAGCACAGCACCAAGACGGCTTTCAAAATAGAAAATTTCAAGATAAATGTAAAAGATATCAACTTTAATTTCAGTTTTTAAAGTTGACGTGAGGCCTTTATTTTCATTAACATTTATTGCTAGATATTAAGGGTAGATATGTAAAAGTATATTTAAAGGGGGTTATGTAACAGTAAACTGACATTAATTGAGACTGAGATAGGAGTTAATTTTCTTACCTCTCCCAAGAACTCGCTCTCCTCCTCCCTGACCCTGGCTTGGTCCCACAATGTGATCTCCAGCATGCGCTCTCGAAACTCCCGTCGGTGCACCGGTGAATACATGAAGGTCTGATTCCATTTGGGCTCCAAGGATTTCTTGACTGTTTTTGTTCTCCTCTTGCTTTTATCACTGTAGGAACAATGATTCAAACTGTTTATATCTACAACCTAGATAATGAGGGGTCATGAATAAAATAAATCTACAACACCACACAGACACAACATCATGCTCATTATGAGTAGAGGAAGAGAAAGCTATTGTACTAACCATTCAAAACCTAAACTTCTTTAATGACTCATAAGAACACAAAGAAAACTTACCCAACTACATAACTTAATTACCTAACTACATAACTTAATTACCTAACTACATAACTTAATTACCTAACTACATAACTTAATTACCTAACTACATAACTTAATTACCTAACTACATAACTTAATTACCTAACTATGGATTACTTACCTAACTACACAACTTAATTACCTAACTACACAACTTAATTACCTAACTACATAACTTAATTACCTAACTACACAACTTAATTACTAACTACATAACTTAATTACCTAACTACATAACTTAATTACCTAACTACATAACTTAATTACTAACTACACAACTTAATTACCTAACTACACAACTTAATTACCTAACTACACAACTTAATTGCCTAACTACATAACTTAATTACCTAACTATGGATTAATTACCTAACTACACAATTTAATTACCTAACCACACAACTTAATTACTTAACTACACAACTTAATTACCTAACTACATAACTTAATTACCTAACTACACAATTTAATTATCTAACTAAACAACTTAATTACTAACTACACAACTTAATTACCTAACTACACAACTTAATTACTAACTACACAACTTAATTACCTAACTACACAACTTAATTGCCTAACTACATAACTTAATTACCTAACTATGGATTAAATACCTAACTACACCATTTAATTACCTAACTACACAACTTAATTACTTAACTACACAACTTAATTACCTAACTACATAACTTAATTACCTAACTACATAACTTAATTACCTAACTATGGATTAATTACCTAACTACACAATTAGTAATGTAACTAATAACTAACTATGGGTTAGTAATGTAATTACTTAACTACACAACTTAATTATCTAACTACACAACTTAATTACTAACTACACAACTTAATTACTAACTACACAACTTAATTACCTAACTACACAACTTAATTACCTAACTACACAACTTAATTACCTAACTACACAACTTAATTACTAACTACACAACTTAATTACTAACTACACAACTTAATTACTAACTACACAACTTAATTACTAACTACACAACTTAATTACCTAACTACACAACTTAATTACCTAACTACACAACTTAATTACCTAACTACACAACTTAATTACCTAACTACACAACTTAATTACCTAACTACACAACTTAATTACCTAACTACACAACTTAATTACCTAACTACACAACTTAATTACCTAACTACACAACTTAATTACCTAACTACATAACTTAGTTACCTAACTACATAACTGAGAACAAACAGCCAACACTAAAAGACATATCCACATACATCCAATAGCATAGCATAATAGCTAAATTCATCCATCTATCCATCCATCCACCCTTTATCCATCCATGTTCCCACTCATGCACCCATCCATCATCCATCCATCCATCCATCTCCTCACTCACCCACCCATCCATCATCCATCCATCCATCCACCCACCCACCCATCATCCATCAATCATTCATCCACACATCCATCCATCCATCCACCCACCCTTTATCCATCCATCCAATCCATCCATCTCCCCACTCATGTACCCGTCCATCATCCATCCATCCAACCATCCATCCACCCACCTATCATCCATCCATCAATCCAGCCATCCACGCAATCATCTGTCCATCCATCCATCTCAATACACCCATCCATACACCCACCCACCCATCATCCATCCGTCCATCCATCCATAAATCCATCATATCGTCAGAGTTTTTGGTGGTGACTGTCTCCAACGGTCATTGACAATAGGCAGGGCACGTCATGGGCTGATCACCAGTCCATGATTGACAAGACCACACAAAGTCATGATCGTTCACACACGCACGCACGCACGCACACACACACACACACACACACACACACAGACACACATTCACATCTACAATAGGTTTAGAATAACCAGTTAACTTAATGAGCATTTGTTTGGGCTATGGAAGAAACTACTTGGAGAAAATCTACACATGCATGGGAAAACATACAAACGTTACACTGTAAGGCCAACATTTGAGCCTTGAGAATCTTTCCATTTGGTTCAGTTCAGGACAAGAACCTGCATCTGTCTAAAAGTGGTCTACTAGTATACTTTTTAGAAAGTTGGAGTGATTTAGTAGTAAACAGTTTTTTTTTCCATCTTACCTTCTATCAGGGAGGAAGTAGATTTTGACATAAGGGTTCCTGGGCCGACCATCTTCCCTGGGTGGCAAGTCTTTAGCGCCCAAAATGGTGACTATTAGCTGGTGACCCACTTTGTCATACCATAGTTTGACCTGCAAAGGCAGAGCATGCACAACACACTGACGGGCAGCTCAGTGACATTTCAGAACAACAAAAATCTAGAGGAAGGAAAATATATATACTGTATATTGCTTTTGGTTTGTCAATTGCTGTTTTTTTTTTCTGATGTGTTTCTCTATCACCAAAAATCTTCTTCTACAATGCTGATGAATTTTAGTAGAAATGAAAGCAGTTAACCTGAATGTTGTTTCAGCTGAGGTGTAATCTAGTGAAATGTTTAAATCAACATCCTGAAACTAATTAAAGTTGTATTTTGTACCACTTACATTTGTACATTGCTTCAAATAATATTCTCTAAGACATTCATTGGGAATTAATTTAGACAAATCAATCATGCTGTTACAGAAGATATCAATGCCACTTCAAGGTAAAAAAGGAAGTATGGACTCCAGTTAAAGGCACTTAGAAGACAAGGACGTCCAACAGAACCCTGAGGGAAACTAAATGAAATGAGAAGTAAAGCTTCTAAGTTCTTGTCCATACTTCATTGGAATATGAATATGAAAAGGGCCTCCACAGTTTAGAACCATCAGCTGGACATGCAGTAATGCAGGAAACTCAAGACAAATAGATTTGACAGTCAGACAAGGGATCTTCTGCAAAACAAATTGTACCAAGTTATGTCTCTCCATGCATTTGTAGCTCTTATGAATTTGCTAAACAAAAAAGATATTGCAAGTGTTGAATAATTTCAGTGAAATTGTAAAACTATTTCTTAGAATTTTCCCTTTTTCAAATGTGTGACAAAACATGTGTATCTACAGGAGGAACTAACGTGGAGGTTGCTCTCCGGTGTGTCAAGTCCTTTACATGATTAATCTAAACATGTTAGCCAACAAGACTACGCAATTTAAAGGATAGCTGATTCATTTCAAGTTGAATTTTGTGAAATTGGTATTAATAAATATCATCATACCTACTGGAGGTAGTTCTTTAAACAATTTGAATTTGAAGAAACAGAAATGAAGTCAGACCGATTTGACTAACAACTAGTCTGAACACAGTCAAAACCAAAGTGGACTGCTAGAAGCTTAAAACAGTTCTGATTATTTAATTTTTTAATAAATGTTGATGTGAACAATATTTTATAAAACTTTACAC
>JBBPBX010013030.1:0-20084 GCA_038048925.1 Garcialebias charrua
CTGGTATACTCTCAAACACCTGGTATACTCTCAAACACCTGGTATACTCTCAAACACCTGGTATACTCTCAAACACCTGGTATACTCTCAAACACCTGGTATAATCTCAAACATCTGGTATACTCTCAAACACCTGGTATACTCTCAAACACCTGGTATACTCTCAAACACCTGGTATACTCTCAAACATCTGGTATACTCTCAAACACCTGGTATACTCTCAAACACCTGGTATACTCTCAAACACCTGGTATACTCTCAAACACCTGGTATACTCTCAAACACCTGGTATACTCTCAAACACCTGGTATACTCTCAAACACCTGGTATACTCTCAAACACCTGGTATACTCTCAAACACCTGGTATACTCTCAAACACCTGGTATACTCTCAAACACCTGGTATACTCTCAAACACCTGGTATACTCTCAAACACCTGGTATACTCTCAAACACCTGGTATACTCTCAAACACCTGGTATACTCTCAAACATCTGGTATACTCTCAAACACCTGGTATACTCTCAAACATCTAAGCTCAAACACCTGGTATACTCTCAAACATCTGGTATAAGCTCAAACACCTGGTATACTCTCAAACATCTAAGCTCAAACACCTGGTATACTCACTGATAATGCTTTCTGGAAGTATTCCTGAGCCCATTCTGTTATTTCCTTGACAGTGGCATTCCTGTTTGAGGTGCAGTGACGTTTAAGGGCCCGGAGATCACGAGCATCCAGTAGAGTTTTACGGCCTTGACCCTTACGCACAGCGATTGTTCCAGATTCTCTGAATCTTTTGATGATGTTATGCACGGTTGATGATGATAACTTAAAAGTCTTTGCTATTTTACGCTGGGTAACACCATTCTGGTATTGCTGCACTATCTTTCTGCGCAACAATGGTGGAATTGGTGATCCTCTTACCATCTTGGCTTCTGAGAGACACTGACACTCTGAGAAGCTCTTTTTATACCCAATCATGTTGTCAATTGACCTAATTAGTGTTAATTGGTCTTCCAGCTGTTCGTTATATGCTCAATTTCCTTTTTCCAGCCACTTATTGCTACTTGTCCCAACTTTTTTGGGATTTGTTGACACTGTGAAATTTTGAATCAACATATTTTTCCTTTAAAATGTTACATTTACTCAGATTAAACTTTTGATCTGTCATCTATGTTCTATTACGAATAAAATATTGACATTTGCCATCTCCACATCATTGCATTCAGTTTTTATTCACAATTTGTTTAGTGTCCCAACTTTTTGGGAATCCGGTTTGTATTTTTTTACCTGAGTTAGCAAAGCTAATCTTTTACTTAGCAAATTATGGATTAATTAAGCTAACTTTTTGGTTAACTGTGCACCCCACTGCTGAATGATTGTGGTGCAAGATATTCAAATGGGTAGAAGTTACACTGTGTAGAAGAAAGGGGGAATATTGTTTTTGTTTTTTTGTTTTTCTTTGCTTGAATGAGGCTGTGACAGATCCTGGCAGGTGGAGGGAGCAATTTTATCCACCACCAGGTGAAATGGCAGAGACAGTGGTGGCCTTCTCCACCACAGTTAAATCTTTGGCCACCCCAATCACTTGATGAAACTATGCTGTTAAGCAATATAAAAACTAGAAAGAATAGTTTCCTCAAATGATTGAGGAGGCCAATTTACGTGTGTAAACAGTGGTGGCCATCTTGGATTTAGACATGGCAACCCAGTTTTTGATAGGGACCTTTCTTATGCCTATACAGCCCCACACCAAATCTGAGGTACCTGGCTTATTTTTCCAAATTATTTATTATTATTTATTTATTACTTTATTTATTCATTTATTTCATTTAATTTCATTTCCGTTAAAAACACAAATACAATTTCAATTAAAAAAAAACATAAAATGAAAGGAAGCAGAAGAAGAAAATTTCTTATCATATCTGCTCCTTCTTAAACAAAATCAATTCAAATGATCAATTCAAACAATAATCATCCATATATAATACAGAAAAATACATAACTCGTCAAAATTTACCATTTAAAAATTAGACATTAATCAGTTTATATATATCTTTCCAACAAAATAGTTTTTATCTTTTTCTTAAATATAAACGTTGACTTCACCTTTTTTGCATCGTCCTCCAAACTATTCCAAAATTAGACATTAATCAGTTATACAGTATATATCTTTCCAACAAGAAAGAGGGATGGAGGGTGTTTCCAATTCCCATCTTCTCTTCACAACAGCCTTGAAATCTATTTATACCTAAATAAATTAATCCAGGACATTCCTCTTTTATTTTTTAATGTACCGGTAAAGTCTTATTTTGGCTATATGTTGTGTTTTGTTTTGAGGATTTTTTTTTGCTTTCATTGAATGTGGTCATAATCAACAACTGGAACACATTCCAAAAACAAGATACAACATTTTTTCCCAAAGTCATAACCGTTAAAACATTTTTATTATACACTGCTACATAGGGTGGGTACAGTATTGTGTTTGTCAGTCTGTCATATCTCAAATCAGTGGATACATGTTAATGAAACTCTTAGAAATTATGATGGTCTATGCCCGCTCCAGAGCGGGCATGACGTCATGCATTTAACAGCCCACTGTAAACAAATAAAGACGGCATGTGAAGTGTTCATTTCAAGTCTGTCGGACAGCAGAGACTTCAAACTTTATAAAAGTAGTGTTTTTATATCGATTTAGTTTTATATTTACTTCCAAATAAAACCAGAAATATGAGCAATCACTTTCGCTATAATGTTGTAGAGTTTTTTGCTCTAAACCCATACTGACTGTTGCTTAGAATATTTTGTTTATCTATAAATTGATCTAGTCTGTTCACAAATACAGGTGGTCCCCGAGTTACGACGGAGTTCCGTTCCTATGCCAGTTCGTAACACGGATTTCATCGTTAGTCGGAAAATACGTCCAAACTGCACCTTATACGTACAATACTGTATTTTACCAAGCACTTAGCCTATCCTAACACAGTACCTACATAATTATCAAAAAACACATACATTTGGGCCATAATGAAGAAAAAAAATAGTTATTTTCCTACATACTGGGAGCTGGTGGAATCTTCATCCGTCTGGCATGTTAGCTCGTTGCTCAGCTGTAGCCACGCTGCCTCGTAAACCTCCGGTCCAAACAAAGGTCTCCTGTACTTTTCCACGTGCGGTCCAGAGTTTTACAGTAAGGTCTGTTAGCATGTTAGCCCCTCCTAACCTCCTCTTCTTCTCCTTCTTTCGGCTTTTCCCTTTTCAGGGGTCGCCACAGCGAGTCATCCTCCACCTCACTCTGTCCTCTGCATCCTCTGTCCTCACTCCAACTACCTTCATGTCCTCTCTAACTGCATCCATATATCTCCTCTTTGGCCTTCCTCTGTGTCTTTTTCCTGGCAGCTGCATTTCTAACATCCTTCTACCAATATACCCACTGTCCCTCCTCTGGACATGTCCAAACCACTGTCCCTCCTCTGGACATGTCCAAACCACTGTCCCTCCTCTGGACATGTCCAAACCATCTCAGTCTGGCCTCCCTAACTTTATCTCCCAGTTGTTCAACATGTGCTGTACCTCTGATGATCTCATTCCTGATCTTATCCATCCTTGTCACTCCTAAGGAGAACCTCAGCATCTTCATTTCTGCCACTTCCAGTTCTGTCTCCTGTCTTTTTGTCCATGTCTCTGTCTCCAGACCATACAACATAGCTGGTCTCACCACTGTCTTGTAAACTTTTCCTTTGACCTTTGCTGACACCTTTTTGTCACAAATCACTCCTGAAACTTTTCTCCATCCGCTCCATCCTGCCTGGACTCTCTTCTTCACCTCTTTACCACATTCCCCATTTTCCTGGACAGTGGACCCCAAGTACTTGAAGTCCTGCACCTTTGTGACCTCTGCTCCTTGTAGCCTCACTGTTCCACTGGCCTCCCTCTCATTCACACACATGTACTCTGTCTTACTACGGCTGACTTTCATTCCTCTTCTTTCAAGTGCATACCTCCACCTCTCCAAGTTCTCTTCCACCTGTTCCCTGTTCTCACCACATATCACAATGTCATCTGCAAACATCATAGTCCATGGGGATTCCTGCCTGACCTCATCTGTTAGTCGGTCCATCACCAGAGCAAACAAGAAGGGGCTCAGAGCAGATCCTTGATGCACTCCCACCTCCACCTTGAAGCTATCTGTCACTCCCACAGCACATCTCACCACTGTCCTGCTGTCTTCATACATGTCCTGCTGTCTTCATACATGTCCTGCTGTCTTCATACATGTCCTGCTGTCTTCATACATGTCCTGCTGTCTTCATACATGTCCTGCTGTCTTCATACATGTCCTGCTGTCTTCATACATGTCCTGTACCAGTCTAACATACTTTTCTGCCACTCCAGATTTCCTCATGCAATACCACACCTCCTCTCTTGGCACCCTGTCATATGCTTTTTCTAAATCCACAAACACACAATGGAGTTCTTTCTGACCCTCTCTGTACTTCTCTATCAACATCCTCAAAGCAAAGATGCATCTGTGGTGCTCTTTCTTGGCATGAAACCATACTGCTGCTCACAGATAGTCACCTCTTGTCTAAGCCTTCCTTCCACAACTCTCTCCCAGATCTTCATTGTGTGGCTCATCAACTTAATTCCCCTGTAGTTGCTACAACTCTGTACATCACCCTTGTTCTTAAAAATGGGAACCAGCACACTTCTTCTCCATTCTTCAGGCATTTTCTCACCCTCAAATATTCCATTAAATATTTGAGTCAAAAACCTCACTGCCATCTCTCCAAGACATTTCCAAACCTCCACTGGTATGTCATCAGGTCCTACTGCCTTCCCCTTCTTCATTCTTTTCAGAGCTTTCCGGACTTCACCCTCACTAATCTTTCCCACTTCCTGGTCCACAGTTTCTATGACCTCCACTCTTCTTTCTCTTTCATTCTCTTCATTCATTAGCTCCTCAAAGTAATCCTTCCATCTTCCCATCACACTCTCCTCACTTGTTAGAACATTCCCATTCCCATCTTTAATAAGCCTAACCTGTTGCACATCCTTTCCAGCCTGATCCCTCTGTCTTGCCAATCGGTACAAGTCCTTCTCGCCCTCTTTAGTGTCCAGTCTCCCATACAACTCATTGTACGCCCTCTGCTTTGCCTTAGCTACTTCCCTCTTTGCTCTATGTCCCATCTCCTTATATTCCTGTCTCCTCTCTTCAGTCCTCTCACTGTCATATTTCTTCTTGGCTAATCTCTTTCTTTGAATGGTGTCCTGCACTTCACTATTCCACCACCAGGTTTCCTTATCATCCATTCTCTGTCCAGATGACACACCAAGTACCTTCCTACCTGTCTCTCTAATTACTGTTGCTGTAGTAGCCCAGTCACTTGGAAGCTCTTTCTTACCACCCAGAGCCTTTAACAGCTCGTCTCTGAATTTCTCACAACATTCTTCCTTCTTTAGCTTCCACCATTTGGTCTTCTTCTCTGATTTTACTCTTTTTCTCTTCTTCACAACAACAGTCATTCTACACACAACCATCCGATGCTGTCTGGCCACGCTCTCCCCTGCCACAACCTTACAGTCTCCAATCTCTCTCAGGTTTCCTCTTCTACACAGAATGTAGTCGACCTGTGTACTCCTTCCTCCACTCTTATAGGTCACTCTATGTTCCTCCCTCTTTTGGAAATAGGTATTGACTATAGCCATTTCCATTCTCTTGGCAAAATCCACCACCATCTGTCCTTCCTGGTTTCTTTCCTTGACACCAAACCTACCCATCACCTCCTCATCGGGCGGCCGTGGTGTAGTGGTAATGGCAGTCGTCTCCCGATCGGAAAGTTGGCGGTTCGACTCCCGGGACCCGCACCATGTGTCGTTGTGTCCTTGGGCAAGACACTTAACCCTGAGTTGCTCCCGGTAGGACTGGAAAGCACCTTGCATGGTAGTCTGCCGCCACCGGTTTATGAATGTGTGTAGCATTCAATATATGTGTAGCACTTTGAGATTTTCAGTAATGAAAAGTGCGTTATAAATTGAATTAATTATTATTATTATTATTAATCATCCCCTCTGCTTCCTTCACCAACATGTCCATTCAGGTCTGCTCCTTTCCTCCCTGGGAATACTCTCTATCACTTCATCCAAATCTTTCTCCTCCCCATCACATCCAACCTGTGGAGCATAACCACTGACTATGTTTAGCATCAGACCTTCTACTTCTACCTTCAGACACATCACCCTATCTGACACTCTCTTCACCTCTACTACATTCTTTGCCAACTCCTCCTTCAGGACCACCCCTACTCCATTTCTCTTTCTATCCACACCATGGTAAAACAGTTTGAACCCTGCTCCAATGCTGCGAGCCTTGCTGCCCTTCCACTTGGTCTCTTGGACACATAAAACATCTACCTTTCTTCTCTGCATCATGTCAGCCAGCTCTCTACCTTTGTCTGTCATTGTCCCCACATTTAGAGTTGCAACCCTCAGTCCTACATTCTTCACTTTCCTCTTCTCCTCTGTCTCCTGACACGTTTCCCTCCTCGGGGTCTTCGACTAACAGTAGCACAATTTCTGCCGGCACCCTGTTTGTCAACAGCACCGGTGGCGGGCGTTGTTGACCCGGGCCTCGACTGATCCGGTATGGTTTCACTTTGATGAACTCGCATTATGGTTTTGGCAAAACGTGTTTTACATCGGATGCCGTTCCTGACACAACCCTCACCATTTACCCGGGCTTGGGACCAGAACCAGAGATACACTGTGCTCCCAGTGGCCTCCTAACCTCCTCTCTCCTCTAATTTTCAGCTGTAATCCTCCTCCCTGTAATTGTCCATTGTCGTGGCCGCTAAGGTACACTCTCCCCACTCCCTCCTGTAAATTTCCACTCCTCCGCTGAGTTTCGGTACCGTATTTTTTGGTGTTAAGGCGCATAAACCGTGTAACTCGAAACAATGCTTTTCAATGGGAGGGCGTTCGTAACCGCGAAACGTCGTAACTCAAGGACTACCTGTAGTTTTTCTAGAATTTTTGAAAACTGTGGTAACAAGGATATAGGTCTATAATTGTTGAACACACATTTATCACCATTTTTAAAAAGAGGAACTACCTTAGCTACTTTCATGTTATCTGGGAATTTTCTTGTTGAAAATGATAAGTTACATATGTATGTGAACGGCTCAATAACATGGCTCATTATGTCCTTTACAAACATCATATCCATGTCCACCCAGTCTTTTGATCTCTTGTCTGTAAGATGTTTTACTACATTCATTATTTCTTCATAATTTTCTTCTGAAAAATTGAGAAGATAAATTAATTGTTTTAGCTTCGTGTAGTCTCAGCACTGTGAGAGACGCCTCTGCTGGTAACTTGTGAAATAAATTTAGTTTTTCATTCCTCCTGAAAGTTCGAGGATAAATGTGTTGTTGACTGGAGGGGGGTCAGTGCATTACCCCCCAGGGGGCCCATGTCCAATTGTGTTCTGGTCCACCTGTCCTCAGGTGTTCTGGTCCACCTGTCCATGGGTGTTCTGGTCCACCTGTCCACAGGTGTTCTGGTCCACCTGTCCACGGGTGTTCTGGTCCACCTGTCCTCAGGTGTTCTGGTCCACCTGTCCACAGGTGTTCTGGTCCACCTGTCCTCAGGTGTTCTGGTCCACCTGTCCACAGGTGTTCTGGTCCACCTGTCCACAGGTGTTCTGGTCCACCTGTCCACAGGTGTTCTGGTCCACCTGTCCACAGGTGTTCTGGTCCACCTGTCCACAGGTGTTCTGGTCCACCTGTCCTCAGGTGTTCTGGTCCACCTGTCCTCAGGTGTTCTGGTCCACCTGTCCTCAGGTGTTCTGGTCCACCTGTCCACAGGTGTTCTGGTCCACCTGTCCTCAGGTGTTCTGGTCCACCTGTCCACAGGTGTTCTGGTCCACCTGTCCTCAGGTGTTCTGGTCCACCTGTCCTCAGGTGTTCTGGTCCACCTGTCCTCAGGTGTTCTGGTCCACCTGTCCACAGGTGTTCTGGTCCACCTGTCCATCAGGTGTTCTGGTCCACCTGTCCACAGGTGTTCTGGTCCACCTGTCCACAGGTGTTCTGGTCCACCTGTCCACAGGTGTTCTGGTCCACCTGTCCACAGGTGTTCTGGTCCACCTGTCCTCAGGTGTTCTGGTCCACCTGTCCACAGGTGTTCTGGTCCACCTGTCCTCAGGTGTTCTGGTCCACCTGTCCTCAGGTGTTCTGGTCCACCTGTCCTCAGGTGTTCTGGTCCACCTGTCCTCAGGTGTTCTGGTCCACCTGTCCTCAGGTGTTCTGGTCCACCTGTCCACAGGTGTTCTGGTCCACCTGTCCTCAGGTGTTCTGGTCCACCTGTCCACAGGTGTTCTGGTCCACCTGTCCACAGGTGTTCTGGTCCACCTGTCCTCAGGTGTTCTGGTCCACCTGTCCTCAGGTGTTCTGGTCCACCTGTCCTCAGGTGTTCTGGTCCACCTGTCCTCAGGTGTTCTGGTCCACCTGTCCTCAGGTGTTCTGGTCCACCTGTCCTCAGGTGTTCTGGTCCACCTGTCCTCAGGTGTTCTGGTCCACCTGTCCACAGGTGTTCTGGTCCACCTGTCCACAGGTGTTCTGGTCCACCTGTCCACAGGTGTTCTGGTCCACCTGTCCTCAGGTGTTCTGGTCCACCTGTCCTCAGGTGTTCTGGTCCACCTGTCCACAGGTGTTCTGGTCCACCTGTCCTCAGGTGTTCTGGTCCACCTGTCCACAGGTGTTCTGGTCCACCTGTCCTCAGGTGTTCTGGTCCACCTGTCCTCAGGTGTTCTGGTCCACCTGTCCTCAGGTGTTCTGGTCCACCTGTCCTCAGGTGTTCTGGTCCACCTGTCCTCAGGTGTTCTGGTCCACCTGTCCTCAGGTGTTCTGGTCCACCTGTCCACAGGTGTTCTGGTCCACCTGTCCATCAGGTGTTCTGGTCCACCTGTCCACAGGTGTTCTGGTCCACCTGTCCAGGTGTTCTGGTCCACCTGTCCACAGGTGTTCTGGTCCACCTGTCCTCAGGTGTTCTGGTCCACCTGTCCTCAGGTGTTCTGGTCCACCTGTCCTCAGGTGTTCTGGTCCACCTGTCCATGGGTGTTCTTGTCCATATACCCCAAGGTACTCTAGTCCACCTGTCCATGGGTGTTCTGGTCCACCTGTCCACAGGTGTTCTGGTCCACCTGTCCACAGGTGTTCTTGTCCACCTGTCCACAGGTGTTCTGGTCCACAGGTGTTCTGGTCCACCTGTCCACAGGTGTTCTGGTCCACTCCTCCTGTTCAATCTGATCCAGCTGTCTCAGGTTTGAAGGGTTCTTTCTCCAGATGTTCATCAGGATTTGGATCAGGGCTCAGTAGAACACTTCAGAACAGTCCAATGTTTGGTTCTGACCCATTCTTCTGTGTTTCAGCTCTGTTTTGGGTCATTATCCTGGTGGAGGACTCATGATCTGAGACTGAGACCAGTGAGCAGAACATTTGTCTCCGGGATGCCGTGATGGTCTTGAGGTGTCATTGCACCTTGAACAGCTTCAGGGACCTCCTGACCCAGATGCAGAACAGAAGCGAGCCCGCTCCACTGCAGGGACAGGGTTCTGTTCTGCAGGGACAGGGTTCTGTTCTGCAGGGACAGGGTTCTGTTCTGCAGGGACAGGGTTCTGTTCTGCAGGGACATGGTTCTTCTCTTTGTTTCAGTTTCAGTCAGAGGACACAGAGCTGATGGGAAACCAAAACTCAAAAGCTTTTATTTTATTTCACTTCTGTCTCTTTGAGCACTGTGCACTAAAACAAGAACAAAAACTTTATTGTTCTCCTTTAAGACAATAATTAATTTTTACATTCAACACAAAAGTACTGAACACCGTGTTTTAAAATCAGAACCTTTCACCTGAACAACTCTGGGATTGATTATTCATGTTCAGTTCATCTTCCTAAAAGTCTCTCCAGAAAATACTGAGAACGTCGGGATGATATTTATGGGCTCATATTTCAGAGTAACTGTACACAAAACAGCTGAGAAATACAAAAATAATCCATCCCAGGCGTCGTGTGTCACACGGCCACCCAGAACAGCGACTGCACTCTTTTCTTTTCTTTTAAGCTGTTTTATCGTCGGTTCTGTTGTTCTGAAAGCGTACACAGAACCTCCCACACGGCCGTCAGCGTGAGGACGGGCATATTCTTCACAACAAAGATTTTAAATGTTTTCCAGACGGGATGGCAGTCAGCGTGGTGGAAAACGTCTCGGCTCAGTTTCTGACGCATAAATAAGGTCGTGAGCGACGCCGGCTGCCAGGCCGACTTCAGAAGAACTCGGATCAGAGCCGTCATCGGAGAAAAGCTTTCTGTGAACACGCAGCTGAGAAAATGTGCCCAAGAAGCAGAAACTGAGCCTTTAAAGTCAACAACCAGAACATGAGCTAACGTAAGCTGAACAGAAACGAAGAGTTACTAAAAAGTGGCTAAAAGCTCAAACAAAAAACAGTAGATAACACTAAAATTAGCCAACTTGTAGCTAAAAGAAAAAATGGTAACCAAAAGCTTAAACTAGGACAGCTAAACACTAAAATAAAAAAGGCTAATACATTTACATTTAATTAGTCAATAGCTAAAAGCTAAAATTAGTTAAGCTAAAATCTTAAATCATTAAAATAGTAGCTACAAGCTACTACTAAACAGTAGTTAAATACTAAAAATAGCAGAACGGTTGCTAAAAGCTAAAATAAGCAATTCAGTAACTGTAAGCTAAATGAGCTAAATAGCAAGTGAAAACTCAAATCAGCAAAGCCGACGCTGTAAGCTAACATAAGGAAAACCGTAGCACTGAAATAAATAGATTAGCTAAAATCTAAAACCACCAGAAAAAGTAGCAAAAACCCTAAAATTGGCAAAAGAGAAGCTAAAAACCTTAAATTAACCAGATAAGCAAAAAGCTAAAACAAGTAAAACAGTAGCTAAATACTATAAATAGCAGAACAGTTGCGAAAAGCTAAAATTTGCAATTCAGTAAATGAAAGCTTAAATTATCCAAATAGTAATTAAAAACTAAATCTAGCTAAGTCGAAGCTGTACGCTAAAACAAGCAAAACTGTAGCAAATAAATAAATAAATAAATAAACAGAAGAAGAGCTATAAAATCCCTGGAAAAAAGTAGCTAAAACTCTAAATTTTCAAAATAGAAGCTAAAACCTCAAATTAGCCAGAGTAGCTAAAAGCTAAAACCAGCAAAATAGTGACCAAATGATAAATCTACAGATCTATCTCCAGTCATTTCGATGGCGTGGGTTCGTATCCCACCGCTGCCAAATAAGCTTTCCAGGTCGCTCTTGTAAATGAGTCCTCGAGGCTCAATGGGATTAACCTGCCTAAATAAAGGTTGAATGAATGAACAAAACAGCAGCTAAAACTAAAATACTGTGCTAATTTTAGGTACTGTACACTTCACTAAACTTTCTAGAAGAAGCTGAAATGAATTTCTTTAAGTTAAAGGTGCTATGTGTAACTTTCTGTAGAGCGCAGAACTTAGAAATATTTTCAACAGGCAAAGCATTCTGATCCCTCCCCCTCAGAGCCATATATGGCTCTGAGGGGGAGGCTCTGCTGAAATTCAAATTCAAGCTCTGTTTTTATTGGCTGATTCAAATTCAAGCTCTGTTTTTATTGGCTGGTTACAAACTCTGTTTTTATTGGCTGGTTAACGGCGGGTCACTCTGTGTTTTTAGTGTTTTTATAAATGCTGATAGAGAAGCAAGGGGACTATAGTTTTTTTCAGAGATTACTTTGTCTAACATCAGTCTGTCAGTAGATAGTGACAGAGTGAAGAAATATGTTAAAAATATATTTTTAGAAAAGTTACAGACTGCACTACAAAGTTACATAGTGCAGCTTTCAGATGATCAGAACAATGGCTAAAATTTCTGGTCTGAAATTTTAGCGAAGCAATAGCTAAATTCTCACACCAGCAAAACAAAAAGCTAAAAGCTACAATCAGTAGCAGAGCCAAAACTAACAAAAGAGTAACTCAAAGCTCACTAGCAAAACAGTAGCAAAAAGCTATTGTTTTTAGCTAAAACAGTAGCTAAAGTAGATTCCAGCACACATTTTTAAAGGATTTGACGACTTATTCATTTATTTTAATAAGAAAAAAGTTAAACATTATAGGAAATGCAAAAAAGGATAAATGATAATTGACCATGTTTTAATTGAAGACACTAAAAAGATCAACCAAAGGAAAAAAAGAGGATTTTGTGTAAAAAAAATGATTGACAGTAAAGGTTTAGGAGAGAAAAGAGCGAAAGACAAGAAAAGGAGGCGGCCTCCTCTCTCCTGCCCTGAACCACTATCATTATTCTAATGACTCTGTAATGTTTTCTTTCCTGCACCATAATCGTTACAAGCCTGCTGCGCAGACGTGCAGGTGGACAAATTGCTCTGAAGTTTTACTTTCCACAATAGTCAACCTAATTATTTCTACCGTACGGGAATGGCATTTTTTGGACTGGTTTCACATCTTTGAGGAAATGCACTGGAGCTAAACCAGCAGAAAAGTCAAGTATTCTGCTCAACATCGATCATTTTCACCGTTTATCCTGATTTCTCTTAAGGTTTTCATGGGAATCCCTGTCGTTTAAGCTTTTGGTCAAACAGCTGAAGTTCTCTCCAGTAGCCGTGCGTGGATAACCGTCAGTTATCGTTTCTGGTTGCTGATCAAATAACTAGCAAATCGAGTTGTTCCAAATGTTCAAAAATGGAGGGGTTCTTTTGGAACAAAATCCATCTTTGTGTTCAGCGGCCATCTTGAAAAGACCAACGGTTCCGTTTACACGAGGATACATACATATGTCGCCATTTGTTACCCTTGAAGAATACCTCACCCTCATGGGAGAGTTTACAAAGACGGCCTTGAACTACAAGTCCAAATGGACGCCAAACACAGCGGTTAAAAGATTTCCTGCTCAGAGACGCTTATAAAAACGTCTGATTGGTTCATTTTTGCTCAGCACAAACAAATCAAGCTCATCTTACCTACACCATCAAATTGCAGACAAGCAAGCTTAAAGGAATGATTTAAATTAAATTATTTACATTTTTTACCTCAAACATTGAAGGTCCTGACAGTTTACCAGCCTAATGTGAGTATTTAAAGTTTAATATGCAACACGTTTGAAGTATTCTAATATCAAACAATCTGAATGAATTCTGATCCGTCCTGCTTCAGTATATTCCCCAGCTCTCAACGTTGTGTTTTATCTGAGTACACATTGAAACTTCCACGGCCCATGTAACCCATATGGACCTCCACCCAAACACCTGCACCTCTTAAAATCAGCCAGATGTTGCTTCAACTCCAGGAGTCCTGAGCAGCGTCAGGAAAAAAAGTAGATCCAAAATGGCTCCATGAGGAGATTTCTAATTGTTGTTCCAGATGTACGAGTACGGGGGGTTTTCTTCATTGGGGAACTCCCACTGAACTTGAACGCTACACCTTCTGTCTCATAGTTTCGGTATTTTCTAATCCGACACAACTCAAAACCACAGTTTGCTCTGATTTCAGCTGATCTCTGCGACTCCGGCTTCATATATTTTTGAGAACCCAATATGAATTGTCAAATGTAAAGTAGAATACGCTATAGGCTATATAGCGTATTTTACTTTACATTTGACGATTCATATTGTCAAATTGTCAAATGACTTCAATATTTGTCAAAAATTTCCCCCCCGTCCTTCATTTTAGGTGAATGTGTGTTCAAACTTAAGGTTACTGAAGCAGAAGTAGAATGGAACAGACAATCCCAGCAGAGTCTATGCTAACAAGGACAGAACTTGTACCAGCATGTGTGCAGGTCCTTTGATACTGCCAACATGGCAACAGACCATAAATATCAGAGGAAAACTTTATACCTAGCCAAGAAGCCCAAAAATTTCCATTATCTGCAGTAATACAGGAATATGGACTTCAAATAATACAAAAAAAAGTTTCATATTGGCTAATAAATCATAGAAAATGTCACATCTTGCCCATTGTTGCAGAAAGAAAAGCTCTGCAGAGAGTGGTGAAGGCTGCACAGAAGTCTGTTGGAGTCAGTCTCCCCACCATCACAGACATTTACACTTCGAGATGCAGGAAAAGAGCCACCTGCATCATGAAAGACCTCACTCACCCAGCACACTCACTCTTTGCCCCACTCCCCTCAGGACGGAGGTTGAGGAGCATCAAATGTAGAACCACTAGACTGAGGAACAGCTTCTACCCTGAGGCTGTTAGACTCATGAATAAATAAATAATAAGAATAATCACTGTGAAATATCACATCATGCTGATGCTGATCTGTTTTCTTGTTGCTGTGTTCATCTGTGACCATCTGCTCATACAGACTCATGTTCGTGCTGCTGTTTATAATGATGTTTTTCTATTACTCTAGGGCACATATGTCAGAGTGGCGGCCCGTGGGCCAGATCCGGCCCGCGAAGCAATTATTTATGGCCCCCTGGATGATATTTAATACAGTAACTATTAGAGCCGGCCCGCAAGCCACAGAACACCGGCAGCAGGCTCTCAGCTGTTAACAAGGTGAAATGTCCGCTGCTAAGCTTCATTCTAACTCCGGCAGAAGTGGTGGAGGTGACATGTCCGCTGCTCAGCTTCATTCTAACTCCGGCAGAAGTGGTGGAGGTGGGGGGTGGGAGGAGTGACGATATTCCAATGCGCAGCAACGCTTTCCTCAGCCCTCCCCATCTTGTATTCTCACAGACATAGTCTCGCGAGTTTTGGGTGCGGTGACTCACGAGACTTTAAGACAGCAGTGGAGCTATCGGTGCGTGAGAGCGCTGTGGAGTGAATGTCAGTACGCAGTAAACATGGATGCAAAACTAGCGAACAAGCAAACGAAAACTTATTATTTTCACACAGAGTGGGAGGAGGAGTATTTTTTTGTTTATTCTAATTCGAAGTCTATTTGCCTCATCTGTAATTCGAGCGTTGCCTTGCCCAAAAAGTGTAACTTGAAGCGGCATTTCAAGACGATGCACAAACTGAGACAGATTTCCCTCCTAAAAGTTGTTTACGGACTCAGAAAGTGTGGGAGCTAAAAAAACAAGCTTGCAGCCCAGCAATCGATCTTCACTCAGCCCAGCACAAAAGGTAAGGTTGCTACGATCGCCTCCTACCGTGTTAGCTGCATCCTGGCTCAACATAAGAAGTCTTTCAGTGATGGAGAAGTTATGAAAGAAGGGTTTATAATTCTGCATTATTCACCTGGATTATTGAGCATAATTCAGGATGTTATTATGTACCTGGATTATTGAGTATGCATCAGGGTGTTATTCTGTTATTTACCTGGATTATTGAGCATGCATCAGGGTGTTATTCTGTTATTCACCTGGATTATTGAGCATAATTCAGGATGTTATTCTGTGTTATTTACCTGGATTATTGAGCATGCATCAGGGTGTTATTCTGTTATTCACCTGGATTATTGAGCATAATTCAGGATGTTATTCTGTGTTATTTACCTGGATTATTGAGCATGCATCAGGGTGTTATTCTGTTATTCACCTGGATTATTGAGCATAAATCAGGATGTTATTCTGTGTTATTTACCTGGATTATTGAGCATGCATCAGGGTGTTATTCTGTTATTCACCTGGATTATTGAGCATAAATCAGGATGTTATTCTGTGTTATTTACCTGGATTATTGAGCATGCATCAGGGTGTTATTCTGTTATTTACCTGGATTATTGAGCATGCATCAGGGTGTTATTCTGTTATTCACCTGGATTATTGAGCATAAATCAGGATGTTATTCTGTGTTATTTACCTGGATTATTGAGCATGCATCAGGGTGTTATTCTGTTATTCACCTGGATTATTGAGCATAAATCAGGATGTTATTCTGTGTTATTCACCTGGATTATTGAGCATAAATCAGGATGGTATTCTGCATTATTCACATGAATGATTGCTCACAAGCGTTTATTGAGGCTTTATTTAATATTTTATTTAATTCATTTATTCATTAATTTAAAAAAGACAAAATAAAACAAATTCATCAAAAGAACCATTGAATGAAAGGAGTGCAGAAAGAAGAAAAAAAACTTATATCACCTTCTTATTCATTCATTCAACCTTTATTTATACAGGCTAGCCTCGTTGAGTCACGGGGACTCATTTACAAGAGGGACCTGTCTCACTCACACCAAACAACCATCCACTCTCTCACTCACACCTAGGGTCAATTTAGAGTCACCAATCAGCCTAACAAGCATGTTTTTTGGTCTGTGGGAGGAAACCGGAGTACCCGGAGGAAACCCACGCATGCACGGGGAGAACATGCAAACTCCACCCAGAAAGGCCCCGGACCGGGATTTGAACCGGCAACCTTCTCGCTGAGAGGCAGCAGCTCTACCAGTTGTGCCACCGTGCTGCCCAAATTATAATAAACATTGAACCAGTCCGGCCCTTGGCTTGTAGCAAATTTGTTTTTTTGGCCCTCGGTGTATTTGACTTTGACACCCCTGCTCTAGGGCTTAGTGTATTACTAGTTTATGTTTTTCTTAGTTCATATTCTAGATGTTATTACTGTTTTTCTCTTGCATTTGTTGTTGAATGTAACTGGGACCCTGTGTACATAATCTCGTTTTCATCACATGTACCACATGCGGTGCAAATGACAATAAAGACTCTCTGACTCTGATTGTGTATGCCACTCTATACTGTCAGAAAAATCGTTCATAAATCAAAAGTATCAGATTTTAATTCTCGAGTAATTTTACAGCATAACTGTAAACAATGGTACAAAGTGTAGGTATATAACAGTTAACTGAAACGGTATCATCATTATTATTATTAATTATTATTAAGTTTTTTCTTAACCAGTAGGCTTTAGTCTACCAAGCTCTTAACTCTTATGTATAAAATAAGCGCTGAATGTAGTTTTTCTTATATTGTTTAATTATTTCCAGAATTATACGGACAAAATCTCCATTATGTAAGCTGAAATTATTAGTCAATAGTCTGGTAGCAGAGCTCTGGTTAGACTAAGTACACGTGTAAAGTACTTACAGTGAGTGTTGAGTTAAAAGTAATTAAAGTATTTGGTAATATATTCACTAAGGTTCGTACTAGCTAACTGGTTTATGTTGATCTATGCATACAGGTACGTAGTTCCATGTGTTGTTTTATCGTGGCTAACGCTCAGCTGGGATTGAGGGGAGACTCATTACAACAAACTCTTGTCTCCTGTTTTCACGTTATACATAAGATGTATATTTAAGTAAAAATATGGGTGTTTAACACTAGGATGACTGAATTTTCAAGATCCTGAGGACAAACCCCCTCCTTCTCCTGACAATTATTGGACCATTAACTGCCTTTTGTTATAAATATATGTGCGCTCAACTCAGACACCCCCACCACACCAGACTGCACAGACTGCATTCCAATGTTTCCACCATAGACAACAAAGACTCTGCTTGCACTTCCCCCCTTAGTCAGAAGAGAGGCCCTGACCTGAATTCACACATAACAGACCCTGAATTTATCTCACAGTTGAGCATTTTGGGACATCCACTGAACGGAAAGCTTTGTCTGCTCCAGAACAATTTTATGCATAAAATTGTCTTATTCTGCTGTGCTGATTATCCTGTAACCCTGATGGTCTGTCAAATAAATTATTTTGCTTACAAGTACTGTCTCTCTCCTTGTCCTTGGCACATGTATATACGGTGCGTGCCGGCACATGCAGGTGGCCCATTGCTGTGTTCTACAACATGCTTGACCTATTGTTGTCCGTCACCTGACGGACCGACACAGGTCACATGACATGAGGTCAACTGACAAAACGACACAGGTCACACGACATGAAGTCAACTGACGGACCGACACTGGTCACACGACATGAGGTCAACTGACGGACCGACACAGGTCACACGGCATGAGGTCAACTGACGTACCGACACAGGTCACATGACCTGAGGTCAAGTGACGGACCAACACAGGTCACACGACATGAAGTCAACTGACGGACCGACACAGGTCACACGGCATGAGGTCAACTGACGTACCGACACAGGTCACATGACCTGAGGTCAACTGACGGACCGACACAGGTCACATGACCCGAGGTCAACTGACGGACCGACACAGGTCACATGACCCGAGGTCAACTGACGGACCGACACAGGTCACATGACCTGAGGTCAACTGATGGACCGACATAGGTCACACGACATGAAGTCAACTGATGGACCGACACAGGTCACATGACCTGAGGTCAACTGACGGACCAACACAGGTCACATGACCCGAGGTCAACTGACGGACCGACACAGGTCACATGACCTGAGGTCAACTGACGGACCGACATAGGTCACATGACATGAAGTCAACTGATGGACCGACACAGGTCACATGACCTGAGGTCAACTGACGGACCGACACAGGTCACATGACCCGAGGTCAACTGACTGACCGACACAGGTCACATGACCTGAGGTCAACTGACGGACCGACATAGGTCACATGACATGAAGTCAACTGACGGACCGACACAGGTCACATGACCTGAGGTCAACTGACGGACCGACATAGGTCACATGACCCGAGGTCAACTGATGGACCAACACAGGTCACATGACCCGAGGTCAACTGACGGACCAACACAGGTCACATGACCCGAGGTCAACTGACGGACTGACACAGGTCACATGACCTGAGGTCAACTGACGGACCGACATAGGTCACACGACATGAAGTCAACTGATGGACCGACATAGGTCACATGACCTGAGGTCAACTGACGGACCGACACAGGTCACATGACCCGAGGTCAACTGACGGACCGACACAGGTCACATGACCTGAGGTCAACTGACGGACCGACATAGGTCACACGACATGAAGTCAACTGATGGACCGACACAGGTCACATGACCTGAGGTCAACTGATGGACCGACACAGGTCACATGACATGAGGTCAACTGACGGACCGACACAGGTCACATGACCCGAGGTCAACTGACACACCGGTATAATGGACCAGATTGCACATTTATATACGGTGCGGCCCATCGCCGTGTTCTACAACATGCTTGACCTGGCAGCGATAAATGCTTATGTGTTATACAAGGCCTGCACTGGGTCCAAGGATTTTGGACTGAGGGGTAGGGGGTGGGGGTGTAGGTGTACAATTAATGGGTCTTTAGTAGGGTCATTAGCATTTGAATCGACATTATATAGCCCACTGAAAGGGACCGGGGGATTTAGAAGCAAAGTTCACTTGCGCAAAAAAGCGCAGCCTTAGTCAAAGTAGTGTTAAATGCATTTTTAGACTGATGATGAAGCATTCAGCACGCAAATGGTGTAAATAATGAATTATCTTTATAAACCAAAGTTAGTCATGGAGTTCCTCAGGGTTCAGTGCTTGGACCATTAATCTTTACTTTATATTTATTTATTTATTTATTTATTAACCTTTATTTAATCAGGCAAATCCCATTGAGATCACTCACAGATCTCTTTTGCAAGGGAGGCCTGGGCCTGAAGGCAGCAGCCTAACATGCATGTTTTTGGTATATATATATATACCATACCATACCAGTTTATTTATAAAGCACTTAAAAATACAGCAGCAGCCGTCCGAAGTGCTGTACAAGAATAAAAACAAGCACAAAACAATAAAAACAATCAATCTCAATCATATAAATATCGGTACATCACAAGTAAAATAATACAACACTAAAACAGAGATGTGAACTCATTCTGGTTTAAAAGCCAATGAAAACATATGTGTTTTTAAACGAGTTTTAAAAACAGATATTGATGGGGCCTGCCTGACCTTCAGTGGCAGCTCGTTCCACAATTTAGGAGCCAGAGCTGAAAATGCTCTGTCTCCTCTGGTCTTATAAAAGGTTTTTGGGACTGCTAAAAGCATCTGGTCAGCGGATCTGAGAGCACGTGATGGCACATAAAGTTGAAGCAGTTCAGACAGATAAGAGGGACTAAAACCGTTCAAAGACTTAAAAAAAGCGTACAACATTGTCATCCCATAATGTATCCCTTTTCAG
>JBBPBX010013030.1:32073-47411 GCA_038048925.1 Garcialebias charrua
ACGGGACCTACGAACGTATCATATTTAATAAAAATATGAAATTACTGTACAGTATATATATATATACACCAGGTGTGGGCCTGAGCAGTTCACACCGTGTATCATGACGTTTGGGTTGCTTGATGTGTTTCTGAGTGGATGGAGGCTTAAACTCATTTTCTGGAATCTTCTGGAAACAAAGATTTTCCGATGTCGATGGTAAAAATGGAAAATGTTCACACAGCAATGCTGCGATGGGAATTTCTGTTGACAGAAGCCGTTAACCCGCTGTAGTTCCCAAGCCGGGTCAATAGATGGCGGTGTTTTGTTTTTTTTGTATTTCAACAACAAACGGGCATATTAAAGCCAAAATGAAGTGTGCACGAGCGCTCGTTCAGACCGAGGACAAGGTTGGATTGTTGCCACGTCACTTTAAATTACGAATCAACAAAGTTTAATGAAACAGACTATTGACCAACTGCAAATGTGCGAACTTTCAGTTGGGTTGCGTTTAACTGTGAAACGATGCCGGGAGTTTTGCCAAACCTCCACTCTGACCTGCATTTGAAAGGTTTTGGTGTGAGACACCCTGATGTTGACCCATTGTTGTTTAAACAAACGGCAGTGTTCCACTACCGTTATCTAAGGTGGGCGCCCTGTCAACAGAACAGAGCGACCATCACCCTCACCATCAACAACTGCCGGCACCGATGTAGCGCTAAACTAGCGGTGCGCAATACAGACATGCTAGCAAAAACGCTACGGAAGTGGCACTCCACTGTTCTCTCTCCAACCCCCACGCCCCAGTGTCAACAACAGCCCTAACGTTGATCATCCCAAGACATGAGCATGCCCTGCCAAGGCAAGTGACCAAGGGGAACCGCTGAACGGCACAACCAAATTGATAAATTCACTTAGAAGCAAAGTATAAACTGAACCGGTGAGATAATAACTCTTTATAGCCTTTCCACTGAACCCACATGAAAAGATGAGAACTGTCCCTTTAAGGTCAAATACTGGACTTTTCAGGTGCCGCTCTACGGGCCTGTCTCTAGACACAAGTTCCCTCTTCTGTCCCAGTTCTTGTCTGTCCTATCAGAGCAAAGGTCAGGGAAAAAAATGGCAGAAATCCATCCCTCGCTCGGGTCCTGGATGGAAACAAGATAATCCCTCCAGTGGTGGATGTTCAGCTTGAACGGCTGCCGGAGCTCAGCCACAGAACTGTGACGAAGCCTTCAGATTGGAGGACGGTTATCTGGACTTGCGACGCAGGAGACGAGAGGTCGAAGTAAATTGGCTCACCGGGGAGCGGAGTCCACCCTTTAGGCGGTCGCCCCGTCCTCCCCTCCACGAATCGGGAGTTCCCTCAGGTCACCCGCTTAGCTCAGAGATGGACGGGCCACGTTCCACAAATGGAGCGAGGAGGAGAATGAGGTGATCCTTCAACGTCCTCAGCGTTTCGCATGACAGAGTGTCCAAAGGCACCAGAGTATTTGGGTTTTAAAAGAACGCTCGAGGTCTCAGGGCATCCTGAACCAAAAAATAAGAGACTTTTGTTAAGAGAGAAATGTCAAATTAACCTTTTAAATCCTAGTTTGATCTGTAGGATGTGAACAGTCTGAGGTCCTGGAACTCTGCTTACAAAAAAACTTGCAACTCACCCAGAGATGTGCCTCTTTTAAAACTACTAAATTTTGTCATCATTCTCTCGTCTCTGACTTTGAGTTTTGAAAAGAACCATAGCAACGACATAAAAAAACAGAAACATTTCAATAAAAAGTATCTGTCCAGATGACCTGGAGCATGCGTCAGGATACTTTTTAAACCAGCCACTAGGGAGCACAAGCCAGTGTATCTCTGGTTCTGGTCCCAAGCCCGAGTAAATGGTGAGGGTTGTGTCAGGAATGGCATCCGATGTGAAACACTTTTGCCAAAACCATAATGCGAGTTCATCAAAGTGAAACCATACCGGATCGGTCGAGGCCCGGGTTAACAACGACCGCCACCGGTGCTGTTGACAAACAGGGTGCCGGCAGAAATTGTGCTACTGTGACCACGAGGAGGGAAACGTGTCAGAAGACAGAGGGATAAAAGAAAAGTTATTGTGAGGATCCACAACTTCTCCTCCTCCACCATAACCCTCAGCACCACCTCCCCTCAGGGATGTGTGTTGAGCCCTCTCCTGTTCACTCTGCTCACGTATGACTGTGCACCTACCCATCCAGGCTGTCATACTGTAAAGTTTGCAGATGATACAGCGGTGGTGGGATGCATCATAAACACCACCAGTCTGATCAAGAAAGGTCATCAGAGACTCTACTTCCTCAGGCGGCTGAGACGAGCTGGTCTGAGAAGCCCAGTCCTCACCTCCTTCTACAGGTGTGCAGTGGAGAGCATCCTGTGCTCCAGCATCAACGTGTGGCATGGAGGCTGCACAGCTGCAGAAAGAAAAGCTCTGCAGAGAGTGGTGAAGGCTGCACAGAAGATGTTGGAGTCAGTCTCCCCACCATCACAGACATTTACACCTCCAGATGCAGGAAAAGAGCCACCTGCATCATGAAGGACCACACTCACCCAGCACATTTTGCTCTGCTCCCCTCAGGAAGGAGGTTAAGGAGCATTAAGTGTAGAACCACTAGACTGAGGAACAGCTTCTACCCTGAGGCTGTTACTCATGAATAAAGAACAGGATACAGTAATCACTGTGAAATATCACATCATGTTGCTGCTGATCTGTTTCATGTTGCTGCTGATCTGTTTCATGTTGCTGCTGATCTGTTTCATGTTGCTGCTGATCTGTTTCATGTTGCTGCTGATCTGTTTCATGTTGCTGCTGATCTGTTTCATGTTGCTGCTGATCTGTTTCATGTTGCTGCTGATCTGTTTCATGTTGCTGCTGATCTGTTTCATGTTGCTGCTGATCTGTTTCATGTTGCTGCTGATCTGTTTCATGTTGCTGCTGATCTGTTTCATGTTGCTGCTGATCTGTTTCATGTTGCTGCTGATCTGTTTCATGTTGCTGCTGATCTGTTTCATGTTGCTGCTGATCTGTTTCATGTTGCTGCTGATCTGTTTCATGTTGCTGCTGATCTGTTTCATGTTGCTGCTGATCTGTTTCATGTTGCTGCTGATCTGTTTCATGTTGCTGCTGATCTGTTTCATGTTGCTGCTGATCTGTTTCATGTTGCTGCTGATCTGTTTCATGTTGCTGCTGATCTGTTTCATGTTGCTGCTGATCTGTTTCATGTTGCTGCTGATCTGTTTCATGTTGCTGCTGATCTGTTTCATGTTGCTGCTGATCTGTTTCATGTTGCTGCTGATCTGTTTCATGTTGCTGCTGATCTGTTTCATGTTGCTGCTGATCTGTTTCATGTTGCTGCTGATCTGTTTCATGTTGCTGCTGATCTGTTTCATGTTGCTGCTGATCTGTTTCATGTTGCTGCTGATCTGTTTCATGTTGCTGCTGATCTGTTTCATGTTGCTGCTGATCTGTTTCATGTTGCTGCTGATCTGTTTCATGTTGCTGCTGATCTGTTTCATGTTGCTGCTGATCTGTTTCATGTTGCTGCTGATCTGTTTCATGTTGCTGCTGATCTGTTTCATGTTGCTGCTGATCTGTTTCATGTTGCTGCTGATCTGTTTCATGTTGCTGCTGATCTGTTTCATGTTGCTGCTGATCTGTTTCATGTTGCTGCTGATCTGTTTCATGTTGCTGCTGATCTGTTTCATGTTGCTGCTGATCTGTTTCATGTTGCTGCTGATCTGTTTCATGTTGCTGCTGATCTGTTTCATGTTGCTGCTGATCTGTTTCATGTTGCTGCTGATCTGTTTCATGTTGCTGCTGATCTGTTTCATGTTGCTGCTGATCTGTTTCATGTTGCTGCTGATCTGTTTCATGTTGCTGCTGATCTGTTTCATGTTGCTGCTGATCTGTTTCATGTTGCTGCTGATCTGTTTCATGTTGCTGCTGATCTGTTTCATGTTGCTGCTGATCTGTTTCATGTTGCTGCTGATCTGTTTCATGTTGCTGCTGATCTGTTTCATGTTGCTGCTGATCTGTTTCATGTTGCTGCTGATCTGTTTCATGTTGCTGCTGATCTGTTTCATGTTGCTGCTGATCTGTTTCATGTTGCTGCTGATCTGTTTCATGTTGCTGCTGATCTGTTTCATGTTGCTGCTGATCTGTTTCATGTTGCTGCTGATCTGTTTCATGTTGCTGCTGATCTGTTTCATGTTGCTGCTGATCTGTTTCATGTTGCTGCTGATCTGTTTCATGTTGCTGCTGATCTGTTTCATGTTGCTGCTGATCTGTTTCATGTTGCTGCTGATCTGTTTCATGTTGCTGCTGATCTGTTTCATGTTGCTGCTGATCTGTTTCATGTTGCTGCTGATCTGTTTCATGTTGCTGCTGATCTGTTTCATGTTGCTGCTGATCTGTTTCATGTTGCTGCTGATCTGTTTCATGTTGCTGCTGATCTGTTTCATGTTGCTGCTGATCTGTTTCATGTTGCTGCTGATCTGTTTCATGTTGCTGCTGATCTGTTTCATGTTGCTGCTGATCTGTTTCATGTTGCTGCTGATCTGTTTCATGTTGCTGCTGATCTGTTTCATGTTGCTGCTGATCTGTTTCATGTTGCTGCTGATCTGTTTCATGTTGCTGCTGATCTGTTTCATGTTGCTGCTGATCTGTTTCATGTTGCTGCTGATCTGTTTCATGTTGCTGCTGATCTGTTTCATGTTGCTGTGTTCATTCGTGCTCATCTGCTCACACAGACTCATGTTTGTGCATAAAAACAGATAAACAGTATACAAAGTAACTAAAACTTGCATAAATCAGCTGAAAGGAGCATAGCAAGCTGAAATTAGCAGAAAGAATATAGAAGAAGCACAAAAATGTTGTAGTTAGCAGAAATATCCTGAAAGAAGCACAAAATGCTGGAAAAACAGCTGAAAATAGCTGAATAAAAAGTTTAAATTTGCAGAAAGAAGTTGAAATAAGCTGAAGTAGAACAAAATGTGAAAGGAGCCGTAAGAGGCTGTAAACAGATCTAAAGATTTGAAGGACGAAAAATGAGCTCAATTCATTTTCTAGGAGGGAAACAAATGGCAGAAAAGGCTAAACATTTCAAAAAGCTAAAGTTGCACCAATACCAAAAGGATTGTACTGAACGAGCCGAATGTTTTGATTTAGGAGAAGATGAAATGGCACAAAAATTGTGGAAAGAGAAAGATGCCAAAAAACGTACGGAAGAAAAATGGATTATAGTAGAGTGAATGCTTCATAAACATTCACACAATAAAAGTTTTATTTTCTCCTGTTACTTTATTCCACTCCCTAACACCCTGCTTTGACTTTATCAAATCACTTTAAGAAACACGACACTCAAAACTTGTCAAGGTTAGCAAAGATGGCTGTTAGCATTTATTAATGAGCCTGACTTTGGGGAGAGCTCATGAAAAGGAAACTGCTCCCGCACCCTGGGACGTGTCCGGCGGTTCCTATGTTAATCACTCAGGCCTAATTAATATCATGCATATTATTAGGAGCTCAAATGCCACCGCGTGTTAATTACCACCGAAGTCATCTAGCCCTCGTTTTTCTCATGAATGTTAACTGTCGGGGCTAAACCACCTGAACTCTTCTTATGTGATCCACAGGGTGTGTGGCATTCCAGTTTCCAGGGTCAATGAGGAAAAAGAAGGCAACGAAAGAAAGCACTGATTTATTCAAACAAGCAGAGATTCTGGCTGTCCAAGTAAACCTGCTAAACTCGGGATGTTTTGTGGTATCAAGATGATCTTAAGTGAGCCCAAGTGAGCGCTTCAGGGGGATTTCCTGATCTAATCTCCAGTCCTTTCATTCCTAATAAACCTCATTCAGCATGCCGCAAATCCCTCAGTTCATCGCTGCAGTTGACACAACGTGGGAAAAGGAAAAGGACACTTAACTTGACGCCTCGTTCCTCTTTGGTTTGACTTCGGCAAGAAGGCCACACGAGGCCGTCTGTAAGAAACAGACGGTACGCGCTTAAAACTCTTCGTCAAAGCCTAGAAAATTTGCATTATCGCAAACTTTCACAAAATTTTAGAAAAGTCAAGTATTAAACTTAAATAAGCAAATCATGAACTAAAAGATTAAAAGGAGCAAAAGGCTAAAAGACGAAAGCAGCAAAATTCTTTCTAAAACTATCAAAAAAGGCAAATGGTATCAAAACAATAGATTAAAGAAAAGGCTAAAGCTAAATGTGTCAAAACACTTGCTTAAAGATAATAAGAAAAGTAAAAGAAGCTTGAGAAATCTATCAAAGGGCTAAGTACAAGCTAAAAAAGCTAGCTGAGCTAAAATAAGAAAAAGGCAAGCTAAAAGTGTCAAATAACTACATTTAAATAGAAGCTAAAGGTAACAACAGGTTGATGCAACAATAAGAGGCAGAACAGTAGCTAAAACGTACAAGTATCAAAAGAATACCTAAAAACTAAAAGTTGCAAAATCCTAACTAAAAGCTAAATGTATTAAAAGTCTAGTTGAAAGCTAAAAGTAGCAAAAGCCTAACTACAACTATTAAAAGGCTAGTTAGAAGCTAACAAAAGCAAAAGGTTGATTTGAAGCTACAGTAGCATGACAGTAAATGAAACCTAAAAGTAACAAAATGCTAAGTAGAGGTAGCGAGACATCAGATAAAAAGATAAAGTATCAAAATCATAACTAAACGCTAAAAGTAGCAAATGGCTAACAACAACTATCAAAAGGCTAGTTAGAAGCTAAAAAAAATACAAAAGGCTATGTTAACTGTCAGGGCTAAATCACCTGAACCCTTCTTACCTGATCCGCAGGATGTGTGGCATTCGAGTTTTCAGGGTCAATGAGGAAAAATAAGGCAACGAAAGAAAGCACTGCTAAAAGCTAAAATATGCAAAAACGTATCAAATAACTAGATAAATTTAATGAAAGGTAACAGAACAGTAGCTTAAAACTAACAGTGGCAAAAAGCAAGCTAAAAGTATGATAAAGCTAGCTAAAAGCTAAGAGTCGTAAACAAGTTAGCTAAGCTAAAAGAAGAAAAAAGCTAGCTAAAAGTATCAAATGCCTTGTAAAAAAACTAGAAGTAGCAAATGGCTAACAACAACTATCAAAAGAGCCAAAAAATACAAAAGGCCTAAGCTAAAAGAAGCAAACGTTTAACAAAAAGGATCAAACAACTATGTGTTCAAATAAAAGTAGCAGAATAGTAGCAAAATGCAAGCTAAAAAATAAGTATTATAAAGCTAGCTAAAAGTTAAAAATTGTAAATAAGTTAGCTAAGCTAAAAGAAGAAAATGACTAGCTAAAAGTATCAAATAACGACACTTTTAACTAGAAGCTAAATGTAGCCAAAGGTTGACTAAAAGCTAAAAGTTAAAAGCAAAACAAGTGAGAGAATGCTGACTCAGCACAAACATTCAGCCTCAGATATGAGTCACTCACTGGAGTTGGTTAAAGATGGAAGCAGGTCCACTTCGGCTCTGGTCCCAGTTGAACTAGCTGTCGGCTTGTTATTCTGCTCAGAATTAAACTCTATTTCCCCAAAGCGAGGTTCAGTAATGGTCAGGTCATCTGGACAGTTTCTGCTTTGTGGAAAGACGTTTCGCCCTCTATCCAGAGGGCTTCATCAGTCTGCGGAAACTGTCCAGATCACCTGATTGACCATTACTGGATTTTGTACCTGGATGATAAGAGCATGAACTTTGACAATTTGATCCAAAGTGATGTTGTTCAGAGAGCTACCTACAACATTACAACCTTTCCACAGAAAGTACATTTCAGAAGATCTGAGCTACCACTTTAATGTATTAAAACTTTTAACATTTAGAAATGTACAAATCTCCCAACGCTGTCCCTAATTTCTGTTTTAGACGTTTTTTATTTTTAACAGTTTGTCAAATTGCTCCATTAAGCACAAGCCAACAGCTGAGTTCCAGATTCATCAAAATGTTGGAATTTGAAGCTGATCTTTGCCAACTTTCGACGGCTCCTTAATTAATCCCTAACTAGCACTCTTAATTAATTGATTTACATGCTCCCCCCTGCAGCGCGGGCTCCAACAGGGCCTCCCTGCTGGGGGGAGTTAATTGTCAGGTTGGACCATTCGCCTCCAGAGAACCCGTGAAGTGAATTACAATGAGTTCAGCTTCCTCCATGCTGAATGAAGAACTTCAGAGGAGACGCTGCTCGTTGGCAGAGGCTGTGAACACGTTTTGGTTTCAAATGTGTTTCTTTTTGTCAAATAATCAAACATATGTTCTTATTATTATGAAATCATGTTTGTTTTTGTTCTCTTACGGCTGTTTGGCTATAACACTTTAGACACGCAGACAGGAAGTTGCATCATTGCCTGCCTTCATAATGGCGTGCAAAAATCAAATACTGCCACAGTGATCACGAATATCGTTGCCTCTGATTATTGATATTATTTACCGTTCTGCTGCAGCTAATAATGTTTTTGCCTGTGTATTCTTAATTTTTTAATTATTAATGTAACATTGTTAATTTTAAGATTTGACCAAAACGACTATATGTTTTCTCAGATGCTAATTCTGTAATTTTATTCACTGCTTTACACGATACTGTTAAATCAAAAAGGCGTTCAATTCAAGATCAACTGGACTTTATTTGTAACAGAAGACGTTTCGCTTCTCATCCGAGGAGCTTTATCAATTCAACAATACTGTTAACTTTTTCTTGTATTTCTTTTTTTCTTTTTTCTTTTTTTTCCCTTTTATAGATGGCCTCCCTTCTCACCTTACAGCCATCCTCTCTTCACACCATTATGATTTTTTAATAGGATAGAAAGAAAGGAAAGACGGAAAGTAAGACTACAAATTATAATAAACATACACAAAGAGAGCACAAGGCAAATACACCCGACCGCTGTCTGTAAAGCTGCAAAGAACACGACAAAACACAGCAACAAAATACATATGTATAAAAGACTTAGAATATTCATGGCTTTGCAGTAGATTTCTATAAATATATATACCTATACCTAAATACATACATATACATGTATTCACATATACATCTACATATCTACATACGATACCTGCATGTGCATCCCTGCATCTATTTGTGTATGGTTGTGAGCATGCATAAGTGTATAAGGCTTCTCTAATAGAACATTCAATAGTGACCGTGAAGCATCAGAGACCCGACCCCCAAGACCCCAAGAGGGACCCCTTACCAGATTTTTCCCTTCAGGTGCGTAAAATAAGACGCGAGATGATAAATCGTGTTTCACGGTGGTCATCTTGAGAGGAATCCTGTCCTCAATAAACCCAAAATGATTTTTACTCCTCAGGCAAAAGAAACGGAGACTGGGCTCAGTATATATATATTTCTTTTTTTCTTTTTACAAACATTTCCCCGGAGTACCGGAGACGGTACAGAAAAATGAACACCTGGGTCAAAGGTGCAACGTCGTCATTTTTTTGCGTGTCAAAGTCATCTAAAGAAATAAAACCGTACGTTACATATTCCCGACAAACATATTGTGCTCAAACCCATTCTGTGTGTTTTTAATTTACGGACAGCACATTTCTCTCACGAGACTGTGAGAAGCTAAATAATTTTAAAGTGTCTAATGATCAGCTTCACCCCCGTGAAGACCTTAAAACTTCACTTTTCGCTGCCTCTCCAGCTCCCTGGCTGAATCTTTCTAATTAATGAACTCCTGTTCATCACAGCTCCTGAGGTTAATGTGTTGTCCTGCAGCAGGTTAGTGTTGTTGCAGGAGCATCCTGATTAGATCACAGTGGCTGCTGCTACCTGCTTGAAGAGACACGTGGTGGTAATGAAGTTGTGGCTCTTCTCAGCAGAAACTTGATTACTGCACACTTTGCTCAACCTGGAACAGGACAGTGAAGTGGCTGTAGCAGTTAAAAGAGGAACAGCAGCTCCTTTTGAAGGAACTGATGGCAACAACTGGTGGGACTACAGTGCCATCTACAGGACAGATGTGGTTTTACAGCTTTGAATAATGCAGATAAACAGATGTATTTTTATCTAAAGAGTTCTGCAGCTCAAGAGCCACATATGGTTCTTCAGCCTCTCCCAAGCTACTATTTAAAGACTAGCTTATCATTAACTTTACTAAATGTATTTTTACTATTTTGCATTTTATAACCTATGTATTTTATATTTCAATTTGTCGCCGATATTGTTTGATCTGTATTACACTGTATTGGTGTATTAAGTGTCCTTGGGTGTCCTGAAAGGCGCTTTTAAATAAAATGATTATTATTATTATTATATTAAAACATTTGTAAGTAATGTTTATACTTAAAGTGACATTAAAATTATTTTTGTTCAAACCTTTGCAACATGCAAGTTGCTTGGACTATTAGAAGAAGCCATTAAATTTATTATACAGCTTCTCATTATTTCAGTGCCAGAGTCAAATACATGTAGATAGGACTACAGTTCCACTTGAATTCAATTCAATTCAAAAGTACTTTATTAATCCCAAAGGGAAAATTAAATGTTGTTGTAACTTGATGTCCTTGTTTAATTAAGAATATTTTGAAACTTTTATTTAAATAAATAAATAAACAAATTTTAAAAATAAATAAATAAATAATAAATAAGAAAGGGAAAAAAAGGAATGTTTTGAAACGGCCTTGATCAGTTTTACTGTTTGTTCCACCAGAAGAATCTACTTTTTATAATTATCCTGCACTGCTGTGGGCTGGAGTGCAGTGAGAGGGAGTTGGAGAGGAGTTTGATGTGTTTTACTCTTCTCCCCCAGAATAAAGAGTTCATTGAAACCTGACCGAGTGAGACTCGTTGATGTCATCCGTTACACTGGTAAAGTGCAATACGCTGGTAAACTAAGTAATTAAACTTGTAAACTGCATTAAACTGGTAAAATTAAACTGGTAAAATTAAACTGGTAAACTGCAATACGCTTCCGTAGTAAACACCTTCAAGCTAACCACATATTTAGCCTATTTAAATTGAGCTAACTGTTAGCATATTTAACCTAATGGTTAGCTAACTGGTCTTTAGACACAACTAAACTACATTTAAACTACATTCTTTTGATTCACTTTCAAGTTCATCACATTATATGTTTTTGTTTCCAGAGTAAATAAATAAATAAATAAATAAATACCCGGTCAATAAGCTAACTTACCAGCAGCTCATTCCAAGTCCAAGGTGGCAGAGTATGGAGGACCGAATGTGACAAAATTAAATACATTAAATACATAATCATGAAATGTATCATTTAAATATTAAATACTCAATTAAATTTGTATTACATCACTGCCTATAATCATAATACTGTTTACATTCTCTGTTTACATTTATTAATACTGTTTACTTTTATTACTACTGCTTACATGTAATTACTACTGTTTACATTTATTTACACTACTCTAATATCTACACCACTGCTGGTACATATACAGTGTGCTCTGAACGGTCTTATTTAGGGATGCCCAATGTGCCTTACTGCATATGCCACTTTTTGCCTCTACAACAACATCAACTACTACCTCATACATATACTGTGTACATTGACTCATACGCTGCTTTGCCACTTTGCAAATGTCAATGCTAGAAACCTTTAGTTTATTTTAGTTATACTTTTTATACTCTTTTTTTTATACTAGTATGCAAAAACTCAGGACAATATTATGTTCATTAAATGTTTAATGTTTTAGTTTTAGAGTTGGTGTAAATTTTCATACTCTTATACCACTATGCAAAAAACTCAGGACAGTGTTAGGTTTACTATTTTATGCTTATGTCTATTATTATATGTTTCAGTGTTTCAATGTTTAGATGTTTACTGTTGCACCGAGGGACTGAGAGAAACGCAATTTCGGTCCTGTGTATGTCCTGCACTGTACATATTGCAGATCTGACAATAAAGATGACTTTGACTTTGACTTTGACTTTGAAATTATTAAATACACAATTAAATTATTAAATACACCATTAAATATAGAAATGTACCTTTTAAATGATCATTACTCAATTAAATGATTAAATACACAATTAAATTATTAAAGGCACCATTAAATAATGAAATGTACCTTTTAAATGATTTATTTCATGATTTATTTATTTATATAATTTTATCACCACACATTGACACAAGGGGGAGGAAAGTGACAAAATTAAATAATTAAATAAATCATTAAATAAATAATTTAATTGTGTATTTAATCATTTAATTGTATATTTAATTGTGTATTTAATTATTTATATATGTATTTAATATTTAATATACATTATACATTTCATTATTATGTATTTGTTTAATTTAGTCACATTCCATCCTCCAACTTACGGTGACAAAATTAAATAAAAAATAAATCATGAAATAAGTACATGTAATCTAATTGTGTATTTAATGATGTATTTAATATTTAAATGATGCATTTCATTATTTTGTATTTATTTATTTAATTTAGTTACATTCCATCCTCCAATGTATGGTGACAAAATTAAATAAATAAATGAATCCTGAAATATGTAATTGAATTGTGTATTTAATAATTTAATGATGTATTTAATATTTAAATGATACATTTCATTATTTTGTATTTATTTATTTCATTTAGTCACATTCCATCCTCCAATGTATGGTGACAAAACTAAATAAATAAATAAATAAATCTTGAAATATGTAATTGAATTGTGTATTTAATAATTTAATGATGTATTTAATATTTAAATGATACATTTCATTATTTTGTATTTATTTATTTATTTAGTCACATTCCATCCTCCAATGTATGGTGACAAAACTAACTAAATAAATAAATCTTGAAATATGTAATTGAATTGTGTATTTAATAATTTAATGATGTATTTAATATTTAAATGATGCATTTCATTATTTTGTATTTATTTAATTTAGTTACATTCCATCCTCCAACGCATGGTGACAAAATTAAATAAATAAATAAATCCTGAAATATGTAATTTAATTGTGTATTTAATGATTTCATTGTGCATTTAATAATTTGGTGATGTATTTAAAATTTTAACGATACATTTCATTATTTTGTATTTATTCATTTCATTTAGTCACATTCCATCCTCCAACGTATGATGACAAAATTAAATAAATAAATCCTGAAATATGTAATTTAATTGTGTATTTAATAATTTAATGATGTATTTAATATTTAAATGATAAATTTCATGATTATGTATTTATTTATTTAATTTTCCACATTCCGTCCTCCACAGGGGCAGGCCTCTTCTTTTTTGATAAAATGGTACAAACTGTTTGGCAGGTAATCTCCAGGAGTTGTTGGAGGTCACAACAGGACTGGAAGGAACAGAAATGATCAAGGATGTTTGAACGTGATGCACTTTAATAAGGAAATTTGAAATTTTGACACATTAGTTGTTATTCATGACCCAATCTGTTTTTATTGACTTAAGAGTCCAGATTCTTTTTTTGTTGTTGTCATTATGTTGTTTTATTGTCCAGTCCTACCAAGGTAAAAGGGACATTTTTACTGATAGGTGGGTATTGAACTGCGGCATGTTTCATATGAATCTACAATACAACTATACTGTAATTTGCCCTCTTGCTTTGCATGCCTAATTTTATCAAACACATTCACAGCTATTATTTGTCCTGTTGTTCTGTATGATTTCTACATTTAGCCTGCCTGAGAGTACAAATCCAAATATTCTTGGTCTTGTGTCTGTCTTGCATTAATCCCTCCGCTTGAAGCTGCTGGCGCTTCCAAAATTAATCCTAATCTCACCCGCTCATCCTGTTTATGTGGTGTTGTATTATTAACAGTGGAACATTACAGTCCAACAGCAAACAGCGAGGATGACTTTGTGAAGTGGAAGGATGCTGTCTATGAGAGGAGCGGAGGAGATAAAAGGAGGATTATGAGAATAATCTTTATGACCTTTTTTTTTTGCCTTGTTAATCTCTGTGGAGAGACACAAGATGCTGTAATTGACAAATCCCAATAAAGATGTCAGCAAAGACACTTTACAGCAGAAGCACAGATGTTTTACTTGTCCTATACTTAACTTGAAGAATCCTCTCATTTAGGATGATGCTGTTTGATCAGGATTCAACTCATAAAGTGGACGAAGGACAAACACGGCTGGCGTGTTTCGTCCTGAAAATGACTTTGAGATGTCATAAATAAATAAAAAATACACAAAAATACCATATATGAGCTCTCTTCAGAACATCTCAGTTATAATGAAGCACAAAGTTTATAATGTTAGTGTGTGCACTCATTTTCAAAATTAGGTTCGTGTCCAACCTGAAAGATACATTTTTATTGTGATCCTGTTGATATTTATATTACATTTCTGCTCCACCTGATGGCTTCTTTAAATGCAGACTAATTTCACCATTGTATGTTCCCATATAATGGTGACAACACACAGCACTTATTATTATTATATTTATTATTACGACTTCTCATTTGAATTATTCCATGTGTTTTATGGCGCGATTCTCATCCCACGTTTACTTTATGTTCTGTCTGGAACAGGTCCCTCTTGTGAATGAGTCCCGTGGCTCAATGACAGTAGCCTGTATAAAGAAAGGTTGAATGAAAAAAGAAAAGAAAAACTTTTCAAGCTATTTCAACAAATCATAAAACATTCAGCTCTTTCAGGACAATCCTGCTACTGTATGGTGCAGCTTTAGCTTTTTTAAATATGTAGCCTTTTCTGCCATTTTATCTCTTAGAAAATGAATTGAGCTCATTTTACATCCTTTAAATCTTTAGTTCTGTTTACAACCTTTTACCTACTCCTTTCACATTTTGTTCAGCTTCCTTCGGCAAATTTGAACAATTTTTCAGCTGCTTTCAGCTCTTTTCAAGCTGTTTTGTACCAACTTCAGATTATTTCTGCTAACTACATTTTTGTGCTTCTTCTAATTTATTTCTGATAATTTCAGATTGTTATGCCGATTTCTGTAAGTATCTGCTATTTCAGCTGCGACTAGTTGTTTTTCGCAAATTTTAGCTTTTTCAGCTAGTTTCACATTTTTGCACTCATTTAAACTTTTGTAAGCCTGATTCAGCAAACATGTGCTCTCTCCACTTCCTTTTGATAATTTAAACCTCATTTTAAATCACTTTAAAGCTGTTTTGTTTTTTGTGGAAATTTCTGCTCAGCCCAATTTGGAAAATGAGTTTTTTCTACTTTCTTCTGTTAATTTAAGCTTGTTCTACCTTTTCAGCTACATTTGAGCATTTTTTAAGCAAATTTCAGCCGTTTTCAGATATATTCGTTTTTCATTTAAATGTTGCTACTTTCAGCCTAAATAACTTATTTCTGCTAATTTATCCCTTTTTCTGCTAGTTTCAGCTTGTTC